>CAOJZF010000307.1:0-13375 GCA_948465475.1 Thalpophila matura
AGTCTTTAACCCAATCATTTTCTGATATTTCCTGCTTGATAAAGAAGGTTTCAAATTGACCTGAGATTTTTACTCATAAATAAAACAATAAAATTCTAGTGGTTGTTTAGCATTAATTTGAAATTTATTGTAACCATAAAAATAAATGTTTTTACTATACCTATTAATACTATGAGATATTTATTCTACCTAATTGTTTTCTTTTTAGTCACTTTTCTTTTATCAATATAAGGGATTTATAGCATCAAATAGTATAACTTTAATGATATGATACTATCTTTTTACACTAAAAAAGGATCTAATTAAAGGCCAACTATAAATATATAAAATAATAGTTTGTGATAAAAATACCTTTTATTGAAGATTTTTACAACATACATGATATAAAATACTTAATCATTTGTTGATTAATTAGAAATCATTGGTTTAACTTAATCTCAAAAGACGACTATGAATCCAAATAGAAATCAATTTAACCTAAAATCAGAATTTTTTTTCAATTTATACTAAGGTAACATGATATAAAAATTAAAGTTGAACACCTAGTTTAAAAGATATCCAAACCATAACTTTACAATCTTAAAAAACACTGAAATATATATTAGATAAGAATTAAGTTCTAACTAATTTTCAAAACTGGTCACTAATTAATATGTATACTTAATTAATTTTACGTTCAAGTTTTGTACTTTAGCATATTAAATAAAAAACTAAATTGATTTTAGATTTTTTTAATAAATATATAAATTTAATATAAATTAATTAGATTTATATACACAGAAAAAAATTACAATGCCTTGTGGTTTAAGGCATTTTTTGGTTTTTGATGGACTAAGGTTAATTGCCTATTATTGTATAATTATTATTAAAAATTTTTATACTTGTTGTATAAAATATCTAGTCCCTGAATGATTAGGAATTCTCTAAGATTATCCTTAAAAACTAAAATATACCAAATTATTGTTCTAATTATTTTTAAGCTATCTTAATATCTTTAGGCCAAAAAAGTATCTAAAACAAAATTAAAATTTAACTTATTAATTATCAAGAACTTATTTAGGTTTGAATAGAAGTTTGCCATTCAATTTTATAAAAAGTTTTTGAGGAATAAGATCAATTTGTTTATGTGTATATATTGAGCATCAATTTAGCTAAAATTTAAATCAGACCTAGATTCTTTGGAGATCTTGGATCTGATTTATGATTATTAATGAAAAAAATTAGAAAAATTAGTAATAGTATGCTTATATATACTTACCCTATTTTGGATTTATTTAGTAAGATTTATAACAAGTAAAATTAATTTAATACAGATTAAAATTTTAGAATGTTTTTATGACTTTACATAGATAGAAAAAAGTACTAATATATTAATATAAATAATATAATCCTTATGTAAACCTAACATAATCAGAAGTCTTGTTTCTTCTGCCTTAGTTATATTTTGTGTTTGAAATTGTTGAATTTTTCACAAGCTACCCTTGTGATATTTATCTATATTATAATCAATCTTTGAGACTACGAAAATAAAATTCTGGCTTTAAAAAGGCAACTAGTCAAGACTTTGCTCCATAACTACTAAATAAATTAAACAATCTAAATATTAATTAACTAAAAATTTAATTCTCAATAAAATTGATATTTGACAAGCTCTTGATTGTAGATGTATTCTCAACAAGTAGCACTTAATTATTATAATTGGTTTAGGGAAAATAATAACTAAGATCACTTACATTTAAATAATATTATCTTATCAGAGACCATAAAATTTAATCCTACTGATAGGTAGCTTTAATTTTTGCAATGACTTATTTACTCTAGAATGATCTAAATTTTTATGACATTTTGGAAATATAATTATCAAAAGAACTTCAAGAGACCCCGTTTTAAAGATACTTGACATTTTATGTATATATATCTCTATTGAATATAAAGTTATATAATTTAAAGTCAAAAGTAATAAAATCCAAGTCTTTCATTTTAAAACAGTTATAATTATGTTTAGTTTAAAGTAAACAAGAAGATTTAGATGATAAAAAATACAAAATTATCAGTACATTCTTTATATTTATCAGAATAAGTTAATGAATTTGTTTTAATTATTTTTTCTTATCTTGAAAACATTTAAGTTTCAAAAATACTTTTTCTAGTAATCTTTTGTTAAGTGCAGATCTCAATATATTCTTATTTTGTACTAAAGCAATCTATAATGTTAGTAGTAAGATATATAATCAAAAGGTTTTTTTTCAAAAAATTTATACAAAAAATAAATAGATTTTGTAATTTAATTATATGGCACAAAACTAAATTATTGACATTATCTAATTTGTCCTAAAAATAACAGATATATACTGATGAATTTTTATATAGAAACAATGGACTTGCCAAGTATGTGGCCAAAGATTTATTCTCAATGAACACTAAAAAATGCAACTATGATAAAAAGAAATGAGTAACAATCTAATTAACAAGTTATTCCTATATTGAATCTCAAAAAACTATTACTACAAGTAAGTACTTGACAACTATCCTTAACAAGTTTGATTCTTGATAAGACCCATCTTATATCTCAACTCTTGACAAGAACTTTCTATATACTAAGATGATTTTAGTTTAAACTCAGGTTAGTACTTATCATCATTATTAGTCCAGGAACACCTAAGAGATAGTGATTTAAGTAAAATTAATGGCTTATTTCTTTGAGTAGACTAAATAAGAATAGCTAAAAACAAACTCCTCAAGGCTGATAAATATCAAGTAAACCATAAGATGCTTCAATAATTACTATAATGTAGTACTATCAGGACTAATGCCTTCAGAGCTTCAACCCAGTACCTCATCAATATTTACAAGGCCTAGATTTGCATCCCTTTAGCCATATAAAGATTAAATGTTTATCCTAAGATAGACATCAGTAAAAATAACAAATTATATTTCATAAGCTTCTATTGAACATTACTTCTTTACTAGAGTTTTTCTTTGACCTAAGACTATACATAAAAAGATATAAAAACTATCACTAGATTTAATAAGTTAGCTGAAGATACTACTGAATACAGAATTTATGCACTAGTCTCCATATATCTAGAATACTACAGAACTGGCCTAAAATCTTGGATCTCTCTGTTATTTTTACAACTAGAAGTATAGCTTCTGTGTTTGAAACTTTATTTTCTAGACCATAGTTGATGATTTTATTATAAACAGTATATTTAAGTCAAAACTGGGTAATGAAATATGGAAATATCTAAAGATCTCTATATTCATATTGTAGTTTGGTTTATTAATTGAATGAATAGAAGATAATATCTATAAAAATCTATATATTTTTATAAAATTACTGTGAGAACTTTTTGATATTAAATAGATTCCATTTCTTTGCTTTTTTATGTAATAATTCTCATTTACATATAAATTTTATAGCTTTCTAATAAGAGACAATCTTGTAGATTTAAAAAAAATCTATGAACTTAGTTAAAATCAGAAATAGAAATATCTAAACTATTTTCTTTGTTGTATTTAAGCTTTTTTAGCTGTTATCTTCTTTAAAAACAATAATTAAATATAATTATTGTCAAAACTAAACTCCAAGTGCTTTTTGCGCTCTAGAAAGTAACAACCTATAGAGGTGGGTAACTCCAATACCATGAAGTCTTGGAGGGGCTTCATAGCTAAGTGAGACAAGAATTTGGGTTCTTTAAGTCTGATTTAAGGGTTAGCCATGGTCCCTAGATAATAAGTTAACGTAACAGTGAGGGGGACACACCACAAAGGGTCTTGATCTGAGGGGAAGGGCAGTGGCAGGGTAGTTGTATCAATAAGGCTCTGGTTTAGGACTGGGCTTGGGTCCCATCTGATTTAAACAAAGATAGGAAATGCCAAAACTGTGGTAGGTAGACAGCATATCCCCAAGAGGGACATCTACCAAAGCATGGGTGGGAACATAATCCTTTGTTTAAGTATATTAAAAAAGTTTTTTTTTATGTTAAAAAAATCTTTATTAAAGATTGAGAATCTCTACAAGAGAGATATGAGGAGGAAAGGGGGACTTATATGCCTTACTTGAATCAACTTTTACCTCAAAAATTACCATTAAGGAACTCAAATCTATTGGTCACTGGAAAAGAGGTTTATATCAGAGATCTGATCATTAGATCTGATTGAACAATGCAGTCTTCTTTTGGTTTTGAATGGTTGAAAACTTAGGCCTCAACTGGGGGGTGAGGGAAGGGTCCCCGCAGGGCCAGGTTGAGCTAGAACAACCTGACCTGATGGGGGGCAGCCCCTTGCAGCTGCAAGCAGGCACTGCTCAAATTTTTTAAATATTATCATAGGGTGTTTCCCCTTGATTGTAGTGTTTATCAAGTGGTTTTCAGTCTCCTTGGACTAGGGTTTACACTCTTCAGCTCTGGAGTTCACTAGTTAAACAAGTTTGTCTTTATACATATTGTTACTAGGGAATGTAGTTTACACTAGATTGGCAGGGGTTTTGGCAACTTAATATGGCACTCCTAAAATCTTGAGAGTAGATTCTGCAACCAAGGCCAATAGATCAATCTATCAAACTCATGGTCTCTAATTTAAGCCAGTATCAATATTGCACTTAATTTTACAATAAATATGAGGATCTACACAAATTAGTCCTTCATGTCATTTTTTAGGATTCAATCTATCTCTCATGAGCCCTGTAGAGAGCTAGCTATATTAACTATCATAAAAACTTAAGTCTTTATCTTGTGTTAGACAAGTGAGACTTGTACACTGTGGCTCCCAGATAGTTATTCTATTCCATTAATGATGTTGAACCCATGTCTCCTGCTTGTCAACAATGGCCCACAATCCAACTCCTGCCATCTGTAAAATCTATCTTGCTCCCATCCTCTTTTAGGTTGGAGGATCATTTCTCTTAAAAATCCTTATAACAAACTTTGTAATTATAATCACCTGATGATGAATTTCTTTTCTTTGTTAAATCTATTTTAACATTTTAATGATGTCACAAATGTACCTTTTATTATATATATTATATAAATCATAACCCTCTTCTAATGCATCTGCAACAATAGAAAAACTAATGAAAAAGCTAGTTAAAGCATAGGTTTTATATTTGTGCCTTGCAACTGGGTATAGCTAATCTTAATCTTTTAAGATTTTTAAAGCCACCCTAATAAAGTAAAAATGTTTTTTTGAAGTTATGTTGATGAACTTGGGTAAAACAAGTATCCTATCAATTTTATAAACTATGATAAATGTAGTCTTCTTTGGAAGCATGGCAAGATTAAATATATATTTAGACAGCATTGTTGTGTACATAGATTAAAAAGACTTAAAATTACTTGATTAATTTATAACAACTGTTGGATAGAAGCTGATTAAAATCAGTATTTTATTTAAAAACTTTGAGCATATAAACAATAGCTTATTCAGATTAATGGAATATCTGTTGACAAAGTATAGTAAAATTGAAGAAGATTTAAAACTTTTGTCCACAAAATAAACTCTAGTAGGGTTCAGTTTTCTTAATTATACAATATTCCCAATCCCTTAGTGTGATCAAGATCTTGATATTATTAGTTTCATCATTATTATGTTAAGCATCTCAATATAATCATCTCTATATCAAATTAATTACTTTTTTATGATATATTTTGTTGCTCTAAGGCTTCAGCGATTAAAAAACAAAAAAAAGATTTAAAAACTATCCAGAAATGTTCTTAGATAATCTAAGTAAACTACAAAAAATCTTTAAATTAGAGAAGAAACTTTTATTTGAATTTTTTTCACCTAAGAAAAGAACTTTCTTTAACATTAAAATCAAAATTCCTATAAAACATATATTTATAAATTGATTAAACCAAATTTACTTTTTATAATTATGATTAAGAATAAAGTTAGTATGTGTTTCTAAACTAACTTCTTTATATGTCATTGATTATATGATCTTTATATTATAAAATAATTTTTCTACTTTAAAACTTTCTCTCTTTAAAGTTATCTTTGTTAATTTGTTCTATTGATTTTATTTAAATTATATAATTTAGTTGAGAAACATAATTTCTACTACTACTTTTTAAATTTCTGAAATTGAATCTATCTCCTATCAGAAATTATCTTTTAAATCATTCAAATTAGTCATTTATAGTATAAGGTTAAAATTACTCAAAAGCGTTTTTGGACTTCAATTGTATATGAAAATAAATTGTGCTAATTAAATCATTTACAACCTATCTAGCCTAGTAGCATCTTTTTTAGTAATAAATATTTCCAACTGAACCAAAAATTAGTATCTCTAAATTTCTTTTACGCATGTGTTGCTTCCCAATTTTAATTACCCTTAGGACCAAAACTTTAGTTTTAAATAATAATATTACAAGTTTCTACTTTTACACTAAACTTGCTTAAGCTATAATAGATATCTTAATTCAATAAGTGAAATTTAAGTGATTCTATGCAGTTATTTTTACTTAAACGTACTTTTTACCATATATTTATAGTATTACTTCCTTTTTAAAAAATAACTAAAAATTATTAACATTGTTCATCTGATCCTAATACTAGATTAGTATTAATCAAATATTTACTAGTAAAAAAACATACCTAATGGAATAAAGTAAAAATTTATCTTATGAGTTCTTTATATTACAGCAATATATTGTGTGTTATACTATATGCAAAGACAATAGATTGTGCATTCTACAAGAGCTCCTTAATATTTCTAATGCAAACTATCACCAAATATAGAGTCATAGCTGATCCTAACAATTATCTATCTATCAAAAAATTAAATTTAAAACATGCTATAAACAACTAAAAACTTTTCTTTGACTTACTTTTTATTTTAAGTAATCATCACAAGATGAAGTAAAGAAACTAGACACTCTATTAGATAATCCAAATTAGATGCTCCTGCCTCTAACCTTGGAATGTAAACAGGTTCTTCTCACCTGGGGAAAAAAGCTGTAAATATCCTACTCTGCAATAACTGGACCCCCATTAAGGAGTACTAATTAATTAATTGACAATTAAGACAAGGCCATTAAAATATTGTTACAGATATAGAACCCAGGTCATTAAAAGAAGTATATAATGAGCTAAATTCAAATACATCTAAGTGAGACTACTGTAATAATTTAAAGATTCAATGAAAAGTTACACTCCAGGAAAATTATATTGTATTTAAGAAAAGCATAAAAAATTGTGTCCAAACCATCTAATATTATATAATTTTTTAAAACTAATTGAAATTTAACCATCAATCAAGTCAAATAACTAGGAAAAATGGGAAATTAGGACCTTGCACTGCACTATCAAGCAGGAAAAAAACTTGAACAAACATATATTTTGCTTATAATTTGTGTACTAAATGCTCAGTCTGATCAAGACTTGGACCCTTATTATACAATTTTCCATTTTAATATTGACAAGGGTACCTAAAATTCAAACATGATTTTCATATAAGTTACAAAGTCAACTAGGCTGATATATTAAAGCTGTCTTACACCAATAAAAGAGATGATTCATAATAAGCTTTATATTTTGTTTTAAAAAGGTTATAGATGTAAATCATGGTGAAAAACTTTGAAGAACCCCACAATATTACCAAAGCTTAGTTTTTAACTAATCAGTTGAAGTTCTGTTTTGGGCGCACACTAGGTGAATTCCTGAAGCACTTCACCCCTCTCTGGGGAGCAGGTTGATAAAATCAACCATCCTCCCTATAAGTCCTCTCTGTCCTCCTTTAAGAAAAATCCAGCGCCAAGCCAAACAGAAGCAAAAGGAAGCACACAAATTTAATTAGGAAGATGAACACCACTAAACTTATTATGTAGAAGCCTTCCTACTCCGCCACTACCTGATATTCTATTTCCAATTATTTTTAGTTTTTAAAATAATGAAACAGAGAAGAAAAAGAGGGTAAACAATATACTACTCTTGAACTCCTTTTTCTTCTTCTAAAGATTATCTCAATTAACCAGCATATATTTTAAAATTTAAAAACAGGTCTAGTTTCTCATGAAGCTCCTGTCTGTTTGGTTTATCATTTTAGTGTTGTCAGAACATTTTGTGGGTCCACTTTAGTAGTCTTTTAAGCCTTTTCAAGATTTTCCCCCCTTACGGTTTCTCATCCTGTTAAAATTATAAATATATTTGCTTGTTTTCACTAATTGGGAACATACTTTATAGTTGGAGTATTATCTTTAACCTCTCTTTGTTTGCTAATAGTACTAAAATATTCATATTCTAAAAGAAAGGTCTCTTTTTTTTAGCCCTCCCTTTTACTAAATCCTTCTAAACCCCTCCTTAAAATTAGGATCACCCACCTCTTATAGCGGATTGGGTTTAAAAGTCAATAGGCACAAAAACAACTTTTTTCTGTTAATATTAACAAAACTTTACAGGATCTGTTCAAGTCTAAAAGCTAAATTCAAAGTTGCTATTCTTGTTTTGTATGTTGAAACGAAAATCAGGCATCATCTGTCCTGGTCAGCTAATAATTAAAGACTTTCCTTGGGCACCACCATAAAATGAGCCATAACTATTCTAAAAACCTGAAATTTTTTCCATCATAGGATAAGGTGGCTTCAAATAACCTAGTCTAACATATAGGTTCTTGGTCTTCTTGATAAACAAGAAGTTTTAATCAATTTTAGACTTTATGAATTATGTATTATCTTTTTTTATGAAGAAAACTTTTACTAGTAGGTCATTGACGCAATAAGGACCATTACTACCAAAAATAAGCCCCAAATATATCATAATTGCATTGGGTTTCTGGACTTGGTAACATGAGGCTCATTTTTTCTGATATGGCAATTATTTATCAAACTTTTGGTTCATTGAGTAGTAGTTTAATGCTAAAATATGTTAATACCAAAGAAGTCATGCCCAATAATAGATTAGAGTTTTAATACATGGAACAATAGTATAAAAAAGCTATTGACAGCCTAATAACTACCCCATAACTTGATAAAGGTAAAAGTTGAATAAAACACTTAATTAGTGCACTTTGAGAGATATTTTGTCTAGTAAAAACAATAATTTATCTGATTGTACTGAGAATTACTAGCACTATTGTTGATCTTTTTATTTTAGATAGACTAAACATCAATATTTACCAATTAAATTTTTTTTTGCAAAAAAACCTGAGACTGATTAGATAATTGATAACTTAAAGTTGATTGAGCTCAATACTGATAAACTATGAAAACAAAATACTTACTATAATTAAAAAATTAGGTATCTGGCCCATAACAGGATGGCATCATATCAGAGGAGCCAGCCATACCAGCATTAATTGGTCATAAAAAAAGGTTATGACATAAGGGTTCTCAACTGAAATGGTTTTAATTACTACACACCAGATCTGACATACATAGCTATAAATTCAAAGTAGAACTTGATTATGAACATAATTCAAGACCAAACTAGTATTGATCAGAGCTCAACTTGGACTTCTTGGAAGCATAAAAAAGTTTTAAGAACAATGGGAGACTTTTAGTCCAGTCATTTAGAATTTTTAAGAAGTAGCAAGTAAGGTCTAGTAAGGCCTTATAAAAAAGAGGGACCTTTTGGGTGATGTTTTGATAAAGTGCTCAAATGAAAATTGCCTGATGCAATTCTGCCTAACAAAAAAACTTGGGAGTCTTTTAAATAGTTAATCATAAGAAAATTAAAAAATTTTAGAATTCAAGACATTTATTATAGCAATTTTGCTAGTTTAATTAAGCAAAAACACACAAAGCAAGAAGCCTAATAAGAAAAAATATTAAATTTAACTTAAAGGCATCAGAAAAACAATAGATTTTTTATATTGTATCATATAAACATGTCTAATAATTAATTCTATAAGATTAGGACTATAATTTTCTTTATAACTATTTAAAACCTATCTTTTGGTTTGTATTATCTAAAAATTATTTTAAAAAACTATCCTTACAAATTGCTAATTGATGGCTGAATCTAGAATTCCTTAATAAGCAGAGTTTTCTATTTTATCATACAAAAACTAAGAAAAATCATTAATCATTACTAATAGTTTACATATAATCTTATATCTTCATAAGATTAAATAGGTATGATAAAAGATAATACTTTATTATGATAAAGAATGATAAAACTTGGCCAACTAAAGTAATTGATACATTTTGTCTATATTAAAATTAGTTTATTATGTATTATAATACTATATCTATTTTCATCATAGTATCTATATGAATTAAGCTCAAATATACTATATAGTTATCCTTGTACTATAAGAATTACCTTTTCTGTTTTTTTACTTATTAGTTTAGGAAACACTTATCTAGTAATCTGTTAAATTAACCCTCAATAGAATAGTAATAACAAAAACTTACTTATCAAAACCTCACTAAACTCATTTTGTCTAGATATAGAACAAGATAAAAATATTTAAAATAATTTTCTATCTGTTATATAGTCTTTCTTAATGTATATTGATCTTCCATCACTATAGTTTACTAAAAAAAAGAGGTTTAAAAGCCCCCACCCAGAACCGCCCCAAGTCCACCCAGAAACCTATCACCACCAAAGAAACTTCCCCTTTCCCACCAAAATACTCACATCCCCCAATCCCACCTTCTCTGTTTAAGATATACTATTTCTTGCCAAACCTGCCTCAAACTAAAAAGGCTTTTGCTTCAATTTATATTCAAAAAAATCATTGAGATAACCAATAGGGAGTTGAGGAGGCTAAAAAACTTTTACAATAATTAAAGATTCATAATTGTCAGGAAAAAGTGTAACTCTAATTACTCCTGCCTCAGGAAATCCCAAGAATAAGTTTCATCTAAGATAGATCAGGAACATGAAGTTTCTTTCCAATTTAGAAAAAAAACCAGATTATATGTAATAATTGTTAGTGAGGGCAGTGAAGATGAGGAAGAGGGAGGCAAAATTCTGGATAATATCAGACAGAAAAAAAGAACATGAGTAGAGAATTAGAGGAAAAGAGATGTGGAAGCAGATGAAGACATCAAGTATTCTACTGATGACATTTAAGTGAAATTTTGAAGAGGTAGATGGCGAAAGTTAATAAATTTACCTGAGATAAGCTAGATGCCTATAAAATTGAACTACCAACCAACCTCACCAAATCTAACCCCTTCAGAACTGTTCCCAAACTCCTAGTTGTAGTTCCAATTCCCACCACCAAAACCCTAGCTTTAATAAAAAGCCACCTAAAATCCTTTTAGAACCCATGAAAGGACCCAATCTCAATTTATCCCTAAGGATAGACAGTAAGAAAGGGAAGCTGCTTTGATAGTAGAACTATCCTTTGAGGATGAGAGTAGGTCCACATATCCTATTAGGGCTGGTCAAGATATGATTGACAGCGACTGCAACTCTTGCCACCATGATATAATTAATAAAAAATTATAAAGAATGATAATATAAAGTACACTTTTAAGGATGAAGAGGCATTTGAAAAGGCAAAATAAGCTGGTGCTGCCTTTAAAGAAAAGATTAATAACATAGAGACCTGTCAAACTAGAAGTACCCCCTTTCAACCTCATAACCAATTACAATAAATGTATGGATGCCAACTATATCTTTGTTGTCCCTGAGTAGTAGAAAGTATGGATTCCCTGCAATGTATGTAGGAGGGAGGTCTAGCTAATATTATATATGGTATCTCTTTATCTGCAAAGATAAGGGGAAGGACTAGAAACTGTACCACTACCAATGTGTGAGTACTGCTTGTCTAATGCAGCTTACATTGGAAGTGTATAAGAGTTTGTCAAGACCAGATACAGAGGAGGCAGCGCCAAAAGACCAAGAAGACCCCTATCAAAAATACTTTTTAGCCCTCCACTAATATTTACAAAAAGATGTTTTGCTGGTTCCTGCGCCAATTTGTTACCGTCACTAATAGAAGAAGTATAGGCTCAAATCTTATCAGTGAGAATATATTTGGAATTAAAAGGAGATAAGTATTCCTCCTGGGTGAACAAACACATGTAGACAACTACTTACAGGGTATACATAGCAATAGTAAGGCTGTGGGATCAAAGCCCTCTTATTTTAGAAATCTTTATGGCAACCCCCCGTACAATAAAATAAAGAAGGAAAAAGGTTCTTGTTGTTTAATACTAGGGAAAAACTCAACTAAAGGACAATTTTAGATGCCCAGGTTAAAACTTTCTTTTACCCCTTGAGGAAGAAAAGTGTTTAGCCAATGCAGACTTCAGAAGTGCTCCTTGCCATTTAAGGCATATCTGGATAGTCCAAACCCAGGAAAAAATATGACTCTTCCTCTTTCCTAATTATTAATAACAGTTTCTAGTCAGGCTACTTATGAGAAAGCCCTAATAAGATTTGAAGCAGAGTTAAATAGATTTTTACTTAAACACTAAAAGGACTTCCCCATTGAGAAAAGGTTATATAGCCAGACTAGGATTAAGACTAAATATCTCCATACCCCCAGTTACGCCCAGACTTTTTATTTGACCACATGGTTGATTTCAAGCTTGCTAAGACAAAGGCCTTTGTAACTGTCTTTGAGATTATACCTCATAATAAATTCTTAAATTCCACCCAGCGCCTTAAGAGGAGTTCTTTAAAGCTCTCTAAGATTGAAAAAAAGGTCCAAAAGGAAGTAAACAATAAATCAACAAGTCCTTCCAAGCGCTGGCTCTTATCCTCAAGGAAACAGTCAACAATACACTGGTGGCCTTCCTCTCTATTTCCTATATGCAAGAGCATGAGCTTGTCTTCCTTCCCTTTGTTAAATACTTTAAGAAACAATTGACCAGGAACCTAAATCATGCCAGACATGGTCTAGAGATTGAAGGTAAAACAAATTAAAAACTATAAGAATAAACCTAAGACATATGCACTGAGAGCCACCTCCATATTGGAAAGCTGGAACCATAAGTTCAACAAAAAGATTAACTTTACCACCCATTGAGCACCTACTATATAAATTACAGCTTAAGTAGTGAAGAGTTGACCAGTCATAATCATGAATTGATAGAAGACAAAACTAGTCTTAATAGACAAGCACACCTCAAGAGAAATAACAGGGTAAAAAACTAGCTCTAAAAGCCTATTCCTAAAAAACAGAAAATAACACTTAAAGAAACCTGCACTTGTACTAGTGTAAGGTTATTATGTTATCACTAAAACAGATATAGTCTATATAAATATGCTCATGAATATAAAATAAAATTTATCTGATTGAGAGCATATGTTTATTTAGATTTTCTAGTATGCAAAGATAGATAAAGAGTTTAGGTTGCCTAATAGAAAAGTAAAGTATGTTAATTATTTTATATGTTATAATCTTTTAGAAAGTTGGTGTTTGTAGGTTTTTTTTCTTTCTAAAATAGTTGAATGTATGTCAGAAGGATTGCAT
>CAOJZF010000308.1:0-12708 GCA_948465475.1 Thalpophila matura
TTTAATCTGTAAATAACTTTACATATACTAGAAATTAAGAATTTATATGGAAAATCACCTGTTTCAACTTTATATATATTCATAAAATAGAAAAATGGAATCAATGATCATCTATAAAATTTTTTTAGTACCCAGTAAAAATGATATAGCTTATGATTTTACCTAATTAATATAAGGTAAGATATAAACTAAGATTCTTATAAGAATCTTATATAATTTTTTAGGTAATCCATTTATTATAAATTAATAAATATAATGTTAATTAAGTAATTTTTAAATCTTCTAATCTTATGAAAATGTTGGCTTTACTATTTATAATCTAAAATTTATTGCTGTTGCTAAAGGGTGTGAAGCTTAAACTTGAAACTAAGACTCAACTAATAGAATTTTTATTCATATAATAAACTAGGATGTGTGAAAACCAAGCAGGTATCCCTTTATGAATTGAAGAATTCTGTGCTTCAAGGCTTTCAAGTTAAGTCTATACTAATACAAGGGCTAAAATCCTCAAATGATATTGTTTAATGATGTTCCAGCTATAATATAACTATCTTAATGCAGTTTATCCCTAAATATAGCAACTAGAGTAAATAAATTTAGTACTATAATTTGTGCATAAAGCCTTAATATTAGGGGAGGTTTGTTAGTTATATGATTAGGTTCTGGCTCATAAATTGCTACTTAGAAGGCTAAACTAATTTTAAACTAGATGATAAAAGGTTGACTTTTTTTTGTACTATCATTTAAATATTTTTAATTTCTGTATAAGGACATTTCCAGGGCAATTAGTGCCATAGATTTGGGCCACCACTTGATAGTAATTGAGTAAATTTTTTAAATTTGAATGAGGTATACCACAAATCTATAGAGTTCTCAATAGATACCTATCTTTATAGAGAGTTGCTCTAGGTCCAGTCTTGCTACAATATCTTGTCTCTTCATTTACTTAGTCTGAAGGGCAACAAGTTTCTTTAAAAATTGTGAAATATTTGCAAGCTACACTTGTGCCTATCTCTATATATTATGATCAGCCTATGCAACTAAATTAATAGTGCAATATTGGCTTAGACACAGGCAATAATTAAGCATTTGTTATAAATTAAAAATAAGGATTAAATAATCCAACTAATTGATCCAACAAGTAATGAGCCCTTTAATAGAGGCCAATACTTGCCAATAATCCACATGTAGACATTTTTCAACAAGAACCCTTAAATATGATAATAATTGGCTTGGGCAATAAAGTGTTAAGAACTATATATAGTTAATAAAAAATATAATACTATTCTTTTTGAAGGCAATTAAATTTGATCATATTTTAATAATAGTTTCATATAGAGTGTTGTACTTGACAAGAACACATCCAAAGATATATTTTTGGCAACAACCTATAATATAATGGAATACTAATTTAAACAAACATCTTTTAACCAAATCTTGAATAATACCATTGTAAGCATGCACTTGGCAACAAACCTCAATGAGTTAAATTTTTGACAAGACCTAACTTTTATTCCAATTTTTGACAAAACTTACTACTACTTACTAGGATGATTATGCCTAGAATCTAGTTTATATCTTATCAACAAATATTACTCCAGACAAACCTAAGGGTTGGTGGCCCAAGTAACTATGATAGCTTATTCCTATAAGCATCCTCAAAAAGATTTCACCTAAACATAAAATAAAAAAACTAATTAAATTCAAGATAATGATGAGATACTTTAATAATTACTATGTTTTAGTACTACCAGAACTAGGGCACTTAAGTCTTTAACCTATTAATTCACTAATACTATTAAAGCCTATAATTCCCTTCCCTTCAACCATACAAGCCCCATTTTTTCCTCCAAAATAAATAAATAACTTTCTCTCTTATCTACTGCCATTGCTGCTTTTAAACCTTACTTCTTTTACTATAGTAAATTCTTAACCTAAGACTATACATAAAAGATATAAAAAATCTCTTAGCTACAACTAGCTAAACAAGAACTTACCACAGAAGAAGAACCTAGGTGCTAGTCTCCATACTAATGATCACCTCCAGACCTTGCCTGAAAGCTAGCATCTCTGTGGAAGTTTCACAGAGATCTAATATCATTATCTTAATTTTTTCTATAATTTGGCCTATGTGTAGTTGTTAAATTCTTCAATTAAACTGGTGTATACTATTTTCCAGATATCAGGGATTATTCTATACACTAAGATCTTTAAGATAAATAATCAATAAAGTCTATAACCTTGATTTATAAAGACTATTTCTGATATTTCTTTTTAGTTTGATTAATTACTGCAATCTAGTGTCTAATATTAGTGTTATCTTCCTTATGACCATTAAAAAGTTATGCTTATAATTAAAAAACTGTACTTAAAATATAATACTAATAGTCAATCCTTCCCTCAATCTAAAGATTATAATTTTAAAATTCTCAAATTCCTTAGCTACAACTTAATTCATAATCAGGAAAATTAAGAAAAACATCAAGTTTCTAATCCATGACAACTCTCTCAAATATTACTATAATAAAGAAGAGAGCTATAACAAAACTTATTGTATAGCTCAATTGTTCACTATAGAGGGGTTTTATCTTATGCTCAAGACTTATTGATGTTTAATAGATACAATTTTACTGATCTAATTTTAAAATGATTAGCTCATTAAGTTATAAACCAGAGTTTTTTTGATAACTTTAATATTAAATACCTAATTATAGATGATAGTTCAACCTTAATAGGTAAAGGGAAAAGGGCAAAGGGAAAAGTGATTATTCAGGATTTATAGAGAAGTTTTAAACTTTTTTTCTTGGTCTTTTAAGGTCATCTCAGGATTATCCTCAGCCCCCAATGACAATGTTAATCAAATTTTTGGTTCTTCTTCCATTGTAGATCCTTACTCATTTGGCTATATGGTTCCATAAGTAGTGATTAAATTTTTTAAAATACAATGGCTTATTCCAATCTAGTATTTAATTTAATAGAAGACCCCAGAATTTTTGATAAAGGCCTCAGGAAAATACTAAGGAACTAAAAAGTCCATATCAGCATTTAACTTGAGGTATTGGTTATACTTTAAAAGTATTACCTGTCAATAAAAATATTAACACAAAATTCTAATTTTTTATTGTAAGTTTTTTAAATTTTTTTAACTCTAAAAGATCTGCCACTTAAGGCTGTACCTAATTTTTTCTTCTTTATCAATAGTCTTTTTCTCTTACTCACAAGTTCTAGGATGTGTGTTATAGGTTTTATATTATACTTAATAAAAAAACTAAAAATTTACTGTCTATTTAAAGGAAGATAAAAATACTTCTTTGAACCTAATTTGAAGGTTAGTCTATACAATTAAGACAGATTAACTTATAGTAATCTTCTTAAAAGTATAGAACTAAAATAGTAAAATTATAAAACTTAAAAAGCTAACAAGTATTTTATTAAGCAGATTTGTTTTTTATATAGAGAGGGCTTTTTTATGCACTTTTTGAGAAACAAGCAGAAATAAGTCAAAGTTAAGAAAAAAGTAATTTTATTATATTTTATATTTTTTATTCATAATAGATAGGGATTAAAGACAGCTTATAAAATCTTGATATCTATAACAATAGCTAACAATACAAAGTTATTAGGGAGTGAAGGTAGTCAAGTATTTAATTAGTAGAAATAAATTTAAAGTCAACTTAAGAAAAAATTCTAGGTGACAAGAAGAATCCGTATTTATAATTTTACAAATGCACAAGATTCATAATAGTCTCAGGATTCTATAAATGTCTATCTTAGTTTAGAGGTAGAATACTGTTAGATAAAATTATAAAGTTTTATGTTAGATATATATCTATCCTAGGTTGTCTAGATACCAATACTTATCACAAATTATTCTAAACTATATACTTATACTGATATAGAGGTGTTATAGTAGTTTATTTTAATTATTTTAATGGCTACCTTTAGATGGCCACTTATATAAAAAAAATTACCTGTGAGGCCTTATTTTCAAACAAAGACACTACATTAATTAGTAATTTGATTCTCTGAATTTATAATTCTCATGTTTTGTTTTCTTTTATGGCTTTTATTTTCTAGATATAAATTATTAAGAGCCTTTAGAGCAGATAACATACAGTAAAAATAAATTATTTAATTAAAGTTACCACCTTATTGCAATATTTTTATTTTACAATTGATAACTCAGTTAGAAGGTCTCTGGTTTAATTAAGGGGGATATGGGGGACCCCAATCTATACACAAAAAATAATACAGAGTTTCTTCCCATCATGAGGTGGTATCTTCAGGTACTTTAGTGAAGGAACACTCTTTATAAATTGCCACAGGGTATAGGTTGATATACAGGAAGACCAACCATAAATAGCCAACCAAAGTTGTCAAGTGACACTAACAACATACTATAACAACACAATAGAAGCACTACTTGGAAAAAAGGGCTTAGTAAAAAGGGAAGTTACCTGATCTTATAAAATTGATAGAAATTATTTGAAAGTAATTCTCTATAAGGAAGAAAGGGATAGTTATATACTCTACTTCTTATAGTTCCTCTCTTCATTGATAATTGCTAAACTTGTAATGTTTGATTGAAGGTAAAATAGAATTTTAAAAAGTAAGTATACTTCTTTTAGATTAAACTAAAGGCTTTATCTTTTTCTTATTTGATTTTTTAGGCTTTAGCTTATTCTCACTTAAATTAGTACCAAGTTTATCTTTAGGGGGAGAAAAAGTGGTTCTTGAGGAGGTAGTTTGAGCTTGCTCAACCTATTCCCCAGAGAAAAGCGCAGCTTGCTAGGTTACGCCCTAGTTGCAAAGCAAGAATTTTTGAGATATAGTTTTATCTCAATCCCTAATGGCCCTATAGAGGTGTACATGGGGTTTTCTTCATGTTTTAAATGTTAATACTTGATATAAAAACATAGTAAGAAACTTACCTGGACTTATCTCTCTATTAATGGAATCCTACCATGAAGTATTGTTAGCAAATGTGTTGGTTTCACAACTGGTAGTATGTAGGACTGTTTCAAACTAGTATGAAAGTTGTTGAAAACAAATTAAATGTTTTTCTACTATAACATTTCAGATAGTGAGATTTGGGCAGTATCTAGACTAATTTGCTCATTACTAGCTTTTACAAGATACAAAACAATATTATCTTTTTTACTTCTTCAAGTTCATTGATATGATTGTGGTGTGAAATCTAAGATGAAAATTTGTTCACTTTGCCCTTAAAGGAAAAAACAATCATTTAATTTTGCTCTTATAAAGCATACTCAATGAAAAAAATTAATTGGTTTATTTATTAACCTAAATTAAGAAGATAATCAGAATCTCAATTCCTATTGAGATACTTTTCCATAAGAATTAAATAGTAGGGCTATATATTTTAGATAAGTGCTCAATTACTTTGAGATAAGCTTTTTCACTGTTCTTTTCTTATGCTCTCTTTATAGCTGCTTTCCTGGTTTAATCAGATATTGAACTCAAAATCACTCCCAAAACTGTCTTTATCAATTAACCTTTTTCTAATTTGGACATTTTTAGTAAGATATAATACATTCCTGTCAATTTATTATATCTCCTAAAAGTATCCTTTTATATTTTGGTTCCTAGCTCTTTTAAGGCACACATTAGATGTATACCTTCTGCCAAAGATTCATAACTGATACAATTGTCAATTTAGCTTTCTTACAATAAATATTTAGCACCATTATTATCTTAAATTTATGGATTTCCACAAACTAGCCTATATCATGGATCAATTTTCTAATTATAATTATCCTATCAATTAAACCTTATAGAAGTAGATTTATTGTAGAAAACCTTATATTTTGCTAATCCAGTTTGATAATTATGATTCTTATAATATTTTCCAATTTATATGTGACCTTTACCTTTGTAGATATGAAAAATAAATTTTATTGATTTTTTAGATTAAAGTACTCTACCTTTTAGGTCTAAACTCTCCTGGATTTTTAACTTTACTTCATACATAGGAGCAGAAAAATTGACATGGTCTTGTTTTTTTAGTAACTACTTCTCTATCAAGATCATTAACTTAGTTACATCTATGAGGCTATATATATAATCAATTTCAATCATTAGGTAAATACTATCTTTGATAATATTATTTACATCTAAGACTTATCTATTGATCTTAGATTACTAGATGATACTACAACATAAAATTATCTCTCAAAAATCACTACAACTTTAGTACTAAGTTAGAGTAAATAGTAACTTATAAAATATAATCTTCTCAATAATCTTAATATAAAAACCTTTTATAATTATAATCATACAGTCATTTATATATGTGAACTATTATATAACTACTCTAACAAGATATATACCATTTAGCTCTATATTTATCAAATTTAGTTTTAATATTAACTTTTGCTGACTTGGTGAGTTTAATTATGCAATGAGAAAACTATTTTTTGAATTACTTGTTTATCTAATGTGTTTGTGAATGACTTAATAGACTGTATATTAGTAGCTTTGTGTCTACTAATACTTTACTTTGTATTTCACTGGAGACATAAATTCTGATGATATCAGGGGGTTTTATACAGGATAAGGATTATGTGATCAACTGAGGGATATCTTTCTCTGTCACGCTGAAATTTCTTGAGATTAATTAAGAGACTAATGAAGTGATCGGAGATGAAGCGAAATCCTTCAGACGAGGATATTAAATAGGTTGATAGTCCAGAAGGTTCATGGATTTACGGTCAATTACATCAGAATCAATGTTAGATTTGGAGAATACGTTAGAAAGAGATTTAGCTCTATTCTCGAAGAGTACTGAAACGGTATATAAAGATATTAGTTAACTGTAACCAAATCAATTTGGTCGTCAATAGAGGCGTTGATATAATGTTATTAGTAACCAATTCTCAATTAAAGGACACGATATGTCTAGATTATATACATATGTCGATATGTCAAATTTGTCTGCTCTCAATAAATAAACAAATTTATAAAATTTAAAAATACTTATGAATGATAAAGTTTACACCTTAAATTATCCTTTATACAGTCTCCTCATCATTATCCTAAATTTCAGTTCTGTAATAGTTTTCCGAGTATAATGACTGACTAGATTTGAAGGATGATGACGAGTCCTATATAGAATTTACCTACTAAATTTTCTCATTACGTGATCCAATTGGATCAAATTCCAATTTTCATCAGAAGATTCTCAAGAAACCTAAACTAATTCTTCATCACAATTTAATGATTTCAAAAGCAATTAATAAGTTGGGATGAAATTTAGATGATAATATCCAATTTGGTTTTTAAAGATAGGCTACTATATTGATAAATTTTGTATTTGATTATACCGATATAAGTTCATTGAATCTGATAAGGATCGGGTAAGTACCTTATTGGCCTTTTTTACTTTCTATTGGATTTACTATAAAATTATCTAAGTGTAGTTTAAAAAAGATAACTTTTATTGAGATCATCTTGATGACTTAAGCAGCAGAACTTACCTCAAGTTTAAGAAATGATCAAATATCCCCCCTCCTCTATTATCCCAACCATTCAAAAATAAATTGTTCCATAAAGACATGTCATAACGCGGAATCGAACCGCGGTCATCGCGGCCACAACGCGGCGTACTACCACTATACTATTATGACATGTAATATCCCGATAATCAAATTATATAAATTGCTAATTAGAAGGCGACCTAAGATATAAACAAACACTAAAGAAACAACAATATAAAATATAAAATATAAAGTATTGATTTCTTTTAAATAAATTAAGTTGATGAAATTTCGACCCTTATAGTATCCTAGTATTCAATGATACCTTTTAATCAACTTAAGACTATGCTATCTTTACCTATACTGATTACCTCTAATACTATAATTTAAAGTACAGGATACCTGTCTAGTATTAACCCCCAATCCCAGTCCAATTATTTAGACTATAAGATTTAATTTATATTATGTAAAAAAACAACAGGTATAAATATAAAATTATTAAATAGCTAAAATTATCATTGATACAAGGACTAGACTAGCAAAACTTAAAGTTAAGATTACTCAAAATAAAATCAGTGTTGTTGTATTCAAAGCATATTTATTTAAAATTATAATAAATGAATAATATTATCTAATATAAGTTTCCTTGAAAACCAAAAAAAAATCAAGGGAAAAAATTTTGCAACATTATAGTTATAGAAAGTTTACATGGGCCAAAAAGATAGACTATAGCCTTATTCATATCTAATCATCCTCAGTACTAAGAGAAAATATAATTCAAAATTTAGATAATAGTGATTTTTTCACATTAATTGAAGGTAAAGGATAGTTAACTGATACCAAAGTTTAATTTAGTGATTTTTTTTACCACTTTTATTTAAAGAGATAAAGAAGATTCTAAGTGAAGTTCTTATACATATCTTAATATTATGTATTATATTTCTGATCTCATCATGTTAGTTAGTATTAAAATTAGACAAGATAGAATCAATATATAGTAAGAGATGGATATTAATGAGATACTACTTAAAAGCAGTCTGATAATCCAAAAAAAAAAAATCCACTGCCAGAAAAAAAATGTATTTAGTACCTTGATGTAGAATTCCAATATATGTTAAAAAAAATTAATAAGATGAAAAAATTGATGAGAACATAGAAAATAAAAGATTAGACTAGATAAATAAATTAAAAAACATATAAGATATATAATAAAGTGTAAAATTTTACATTAGGTTAAGAATATGGCAGATTTATAATCAACTATCAAATATAAAGTTTGTTGCTATTCATAAATTTAGAAAATATATAGCTTTTTTATTAGAAAGTACTTACTAAATAAAAAATAGAGCTTGACCAAATTTATAGTTGCAAAAGATATCATAACCTAAAAAACATGTAAAATAATTGAAAAGCAACTAGAAATTGTGTTATTGCTTAGAATGTTGACAGATGAAAATAAACTATTCTAATTATTATAAATGATTAAAAGATATTAGTCCTGAGTTCTTAAATAGAGATGTTTTTATGTATTGGTTAGACTGATTGATTAAAAATTTTAACAGTATATGTTTATCTTTAAACTAGACTTGAATATAGTGGTATAATTATGAAATAGGGTGATGAATATCTATATCTATGCTTTTATCTGACTTGAAAATCATATGGAGTTTTTGAATCTTTCTTTAAGACAAATAATTATTGATTTTTTATTTCTGATCTTATATTATTTTATTCCTAGCACCACTAGTTCCTATTTAATTTGGTTAAAAAATCCTATGTTAACATGATATATATTAAATCTAAAACATTATGAGCTATCATTATTTATATTAAATTCTACTATTACCTCACTATGATTGGCCATTTTATTATATGTATACTACTATTTTGTGCATACTAGATTCTCTATCTTTCATTAATTAAGTTTTTTAAATCCAAATATAGATTTATTATATGCTATAAGTTGAATACTTTAGTGTATAAGATTCAAATTAAATTTTCCAACACTTTTTTATTTCAAAATGTCTTATCTAGGGCTTTTGATCAAGAATTAAAAAAATCTCAAATGATTAGAGCTAATATAATATATATCTGATAAATATTTAATTTTAGAAACTATCTTTCATCTGCCATAAATTTTATTTACCAAATAAAATGATATATTTAGTTATTGTTACAAATTATAAATACTTATTTCTTCTAGCTATTATATCCTTTTATCTGTTATATAACTTTTAATTAGTACTCTTTCTTACTTTTTAAGTTGTGTTGAAATTATAAATGCAAAGCAATGATATAGTATAATTCTTCAATGGAATTTAAAACAAGATAAAGACCAAAGATCTTCTATATACACATAGTTGTCTTTTTTTCAATATTTTGTTATACAATTACAGTGTTTTAAATATGTTTCTCTAATGCTGCATTTTATTTTATGTATAAGAATTACCTTATTTTCGCCATAAATAAAATTAAGATGCTGCCTACTATAAAATACTATCCTAAAAGAAATAGAGTAATGTAGTCAATCAATAGAAATTGATTCTTGTCTAAATTATCTTATTACTAAGAATATAATATAGATTTAGGAGTTTAGATAAGCCACCTCTTATTCTTTGCCAAGCTAGTATAAAAATATTTTTAAGGAATATAAATACTATAAAGATATCTTGATCAATAACTAAAATAATCTATTTTAAACAGGAAAATTAATATTTATAATTTAGCAAATTGCAATTCTGCCAATTAAAATCTGGCTAGAATCTACAAGTTAAATTTGACTGACTTTTATAAAAATTGACACCCCCAAAAGATGATAGTTATAACTAAAAACATAATCTAATATATAAAATCTACCCTAAATTTTATATTAAGATAATGAGCTCTGAGTCCACAACATCAAGAAAAAAGTAAAAATATCCGATATTAACTTCTATTATATTATAAAGAGATTGAATTGAAACTAATTTATTACTTTTATATTTAGACTATAGGTAATGTTACCTTATCATCTAATTTTACTAGGCTAAGCTAAAATCAAATACCATGTAGTATAGTAACAATAATTCATTAAAAAGAAAGAATTTTAATTACTGATATGATAAGGATTAAAAAGGGAGGTATTCAGATCTAGTTAGTCATTAGTTCAACCACAAGGCAACCAGAGTGTATAAGTCTTTTCTAATTAAGTAGGTTTTTTTGCTATTTTTTTTATTCTCTTGTAACTTTATATGCTTAATTCATTCTTCTTATATGTATCCCTCTTGTTTCAATATTAATCAAAGAGCATAATGGTCTTACTCTATTCTATCTAGAGATCTATAAAGAGGTGTTCAAACACAAGTTTATGAAGTTCACAAGGCTATTAAACTCCTTGTGCTAACTCTCCAAAAATGAGGTAGTCCTTAGCCTATCTATATTGAGGTACTCATTATATAACCATAGAATCTTTCCCTTCAGCTTGCTACCTGTCTTAACTTTTACCACTTCCCTTGCCCATTGACTAGTAAAGTAGTTGATAAAAGGTTTGTAGATGGTAATATTCTTCTTGATGTAGGTTGTACCAAAGAAGACTTCTAGTAAGTGACAGACTTTATCTCTTCTTTTAAGTGCTAAGGCTTATAAATTCTTTATTTTCTTATTCTTTTCGCTGGTAACCTCTTTATACTTCTTGGAAGTTTTGGCATCTTCTTGAGTCTTATCTTTAGAAACTGAGTAAGGTGAAAGTGACACCTAAGGGGTACCTCCCTTGAAGAACTCTACAAATGTATTGTCCTTTGTCAGCTCAAAATTGACCAGAAAGTCCTTATAGTAGGGGCAAGAAGTTCTAACACAATAAACTCTCATTTAATTATCTGTTCTCATCTCTCTTGTCCTTTGGGAAGTCTTGGCATTAGAATGGGAGAATCTCATCAAGCCTTATCTTTAACCTATAAGGGCATTTACATAGTCCTCCTGTTTTGGATGGGCTATGAGGAAGTACATCAAAGGGATACTTTTATCCTCAAAATGGCCATAAATAGTCCAGAGTTGTCTAAACAGACAAGGAGAACTTCTATAGGTAGCATTGGTCAAACACTGTTCTGTTAAAAAAAGTCTATCTAGGGTTCACCTATATAGAAAAGTAGATAATTTGTGACTTAAAATTACTGCTGGTATTAAACAGCAAGAGGTAACTGCCCTTGATGGTTGCTTACAAAGGTGAGGTAACAGTAAGGGACTTGAGTTTTTAGATCTTGAATTTTTGTCTCCAGGCTTTCTTTCAATGCTGTATAAGTTACTTATCTCCTCTTAGGTATTTTTTTTTCTTTTTAATTGCACTGACAAACTTGAGCTTAACTGCAATAATACCATCAATAACCTTCTATCAGTAACCTTGACATAATTTCTTATAAACTATCAGTAAATCTTGCAACATGAGAGTCTTTGGTGGTTTAAATATCTGACAGAACTCTTCCTTTAAGGTACTTTGTTCTTAAATTTACTCTCATATTTAGTCTTTCTAAACTTATTGAGACTTTCTTTTTTAAACTTATATTACAGTATCTCCCTTCATATGGATAGGGGTGCATTACCTATCAAAAAAGGTCCATTCCAGAGTGTTCCATTCTGAAATTTTGGAGTTTTTTAAGTAAATCATTTTTTCAAAAAAAAGTTAGAGAAAAAAAATAAAAAATTTCTTATAAACTCCAAGCTCTGAATGTTTTTAGTGAAATAATAAATAATGGTGTATTCCAATGATGTTCCATTCCTTTTGTTCTGCTCCAAAATATTTATCTCTATTATTTTTGTAATAAGTCATTTAGAAGTAAAACTCATGGAATAGAGAAAGTACCCACTTATAGTGGTGCTTGAGTTTATTTTTGCCTAAGTCTCTACAGTAGTATGCTTTACCAACATAATAGAGGCCTGCTTCACTTTTCCTAGACATGTTTAGGAAGGTGAGCTCCTACTTTTGGGGACATTGAAGGTAAAGTTGGGCCTCAGAAAATCACAATGAGCTTAAATGAGGTTACAAACAGGGTTCTTTTAACTAGATTTTCTTTTCCTTTTACTTTAAAAGTTTTTTTGTGACTTTCTTAGTAATTTAGGTTTATTCTCATTAGATTTGATGATTTTAAGGTCTTTAAAGGTCTGAATTGGAGAATTGATTCTTCTCCTCCTCCAAGACTTCATTCTTATTGCCCTCCAATAGGTAAATGTCCCCCTCCTT
>CAOJZF010000309.1:0-12774 GCA_948465475.1 Thalpophila matura
TTTTTTTTTTTCCAAAAAATATATAACAACATCTTATAACAGGCATCTCAAAACCAGAATCTTAGAAAAACTAAAGTACATAATTAAAAATTTAGATTAATTAAGTGCATTTCATTAGGAGTCCAACTATCAAATTAACCCAAATTCCAAATCTTGGAAAACTAAATCTTGTAAAGTTCAATCTTGGAAGTTATTAGTTACACTCTAACTTTCAAGAACAACAGCAATAATTCTAATTTTTACTATAATTTTCTAATTGAGCTTAATAAAACTTTTTTCTTCAATTAAATAGATGATGACTCATTATTAATCAAAAGAATAGAAAACTGTTTATTCTATTAAGCTAGGTACTTTATTCTTGGCTTAAAATGGGTTTTAAAAATTGATAAACTAATTATGGCTAACTCCAAGTTAATAGTAAATAAGTTTAACTAACTAGGACAACCTAATCTCAGAAAACCAAATCTTGGATTATGACTAGTGGATTTAGCCAGAATAAATATGCTATTAATAAACTAGGCATAATTAATCGTGTTGTGTATATATTTGACCTATTCCAACATCTTGGACTCCTATATCTCGAAAATTAACTTAAATTAAGAAGTTGTTAGTAAATAGCAACTTTAACACCACTTAAAACATTAAAAAGAATATGTAGTAGGTATTTAGTCCATAAGTAACTCCCCCTTATTTTTTTTTATTTCCAACAACACCTTAATCAATACCATAGCTTAATTTTACACTTTGTTACAGTTTATCATATCTACTATAATTAGTTTAAGACCTAGGGTGTTGGTTATAGTTAAGGCAACAACACACTATTAAAACATAGTGTTTTTTATGTTCCAAATCTCGTTTACCAATATATTGGATTTGGGTAACAAGTTTCTATACAGAATATATCTTATATAGTGGTTTTGGTTACCTTTCTTATAGTTTATCCTTCTTATTTTTGTTTAATGATTTTTTTTTAATCAAATTACTTAAAACCTTACTAATCACATACTTGATTTTCTAGAAATATGCCTACCAAAAGATCTCAAGCTAAAAACACTGGTAGCAAGGCCAATCCAAAGGCTTCTACCTCCCAACCCCCCTCCAAGAAGGCCAAGGGATCTACTCCCAAGATTCTTAAGAGAAGACTGTTGCCTCTGAACATGCTGCTGAGGGGCGCAGCACTGACTCAGATAGTCTTGCTGAGGCCAGTGGTAATGACATTAGATATGTCTCTGATATCACTGAGCACTCCTTTGGCTATTTTGAGGACTCTGATAAAGACTTCCCTGGGGAAACAGCTTTGGAGAAAAGAGCACGCCTAGCCAAGAAAGGATTAGTCAGAGCAGCTAGGGCAGCCCAGAAAACCACCCCCCAAACTTTAAATAGTAAGTCTTTTTTTTTGAATATCACCAACATTTTTTAGAAAATATATCTAAGGAAAAACTTCCTGAATTCCTTCTTCTAGTAGTAGTTCTGACAGTGAGCCTGAGAAGGTTGAAAAGTCTGTCCCCACCTCCTCCAAAAAGACTAAAAAGCCTTCTCTTTGGGATCCCTCCAGGCTACCAATGTTTTCAATATTGGTGGGGAATTCAAGTTTCCCAATTCACTTCAAACAGATTTCCAATGATGAGTATGAAGTCCAATGCGGGCTTCTATCATAATGGGTACGCCTACACATGTGAGGACGCCACCAAGGACTTAGTCTATTGTCAGTGGCGGTGCAATACTGTTAAATGCCCCGCTCAAATTACCACCTTTGGATTTGAGCAGTTTGAAAAGGAAAAACCAGACGCCCCCCATAACCATAGTGAGCCTGAGGATATCTATGGACAGATGCTAAAGTGGTTCCTGGTTCAGACCCAAGCTACTAATAAGCATTGGGATGCTTCTGAGACTGCCACTATTGCCTTGAAGAACCTCTTGCCTGAGCAGCTTAGGAAGGTCAGCTCCTTGAAACAGCTTGGGAGATACATATCCAGGCTTAACAACAAGGTTGAAGACTTAGGCAAGAGCGCCAAAAACCTTGATGACCTTGCCCTGGATGATGCCCAAAAGCTCACATTAGATAGGAAGACCTTCCTCCTGTTTGAAGATCCTGTTGGGGCTAAGGGTCATTCTATCTGTTTTGCCACCAAGGAGAATCTGGTCCACCTTCTTACCTGTGACCAGTGGTTGGCTGACAGTACCTTTTCAACTGTCACATCCATGTTCAAGCAACTATGGGTCATCTTTGGGGCAGTTTGGGAGTACTGTCATCCCTATGGTATATGTCCTGATGACCAGCCAGAAGGAAAGTGCCTATACCTCTGTCCTCCTGAAGATCAAGGCTAAAATGGATGAAATCCGTGCAGAGCAAGAGGCAATCACCCCAAGCAAAAAGAGGAACTATGTCAAGACTGTCAAAGGGCAGTGGGCCATTCAAGCCATCAAGAAGATCCCCAAGAAGACTGGCTCAACAGATGTTGAGGACCCTGAAGACTCTGGGTATAACTTCAAGCTCCTTGTGGACTTTGAAGCCGCCCAGGCCCAGGCCTTCTAAGCAGTCCTCAACGTTACCCCTATTGGCTGCTTCTTCCACTTTTGGCAGGCCCTCAACAAGAACTGCAAGCGCTTCAAGGCCCTCAATTCACTCTTTCTCTTGGATACCACCTTTAAGTGCAAGAAGCACTTTGTCTGCTTTGCTTCCTTGGCTCTAGTCTCCCCCCGGAGAGTCTCATCAATGTACCAGGCCTTTCTAGAGTCTGATTATATGGTTGCACACATGGACCAGTTCAAGGGTTTCATTGACTACTTTGAGACCCAGTGGATAGGTAAGGCAAACGTCCAACGCGGTTGGACTATCAACAAGGTAAAGTGGAATGTATATGCCCAGGCCAAGGAAGGGCTTATGAAGACCACCTACTTTGTGGAGTCTTGGAATTCTCATTTCCAGTATTTTGTTGCCGGGAAGAAGCCTGCCATCAACAAGCTGGTCAAGAAGCTTCAGAATCAGCAGAAGCTTTGTGAGCTCCAGTTCAATGAGGAGCACGGCCACCATAATCTGATTACCCATAATCAGATGTCCCTTGCTAGAGCCACTAGGGCAAGAGAAGCACTTGTTGTCCCTATCAAGGAGGATGCTCTCTATGAGCACCTACTTGGTATTGCAAGTGCTTTGATCCAATAAAGTTTTTTTATCCTTTTTTATCCTTTTTTTTACTATAATAGTGGATTTATAAAGTTTATTTTTTAAAACAATAAAAGTGCTATTGACTTCTGACTTACTTTCTACATCTTCATTAAGTTAAATTTTTTACTATATACTGTGAAACAATAGTCATTTTCAAGAAAAGTATAATGATAGTTTTTGATAGTAATAAAGTTTAGTCTATTTTTTAGGGCTCTTTACATTAATAAAAAGTAAAAAATAAGCCCAGAAATGGAATCCTTGTAAAATTTTGAACCAGAGAAAACTTTATTTTTCAAAAAAATACTCATTTTTAAAATTTTTGTTGTTAACTTTTTTTATTTTTTGGTTTCCAAGATGTTGGTTCCAAGATTCGCCTTCCAAGATATTGGTTTTTACTATATAGTCCAAGATATTGGTTTTCCAAGATTCTGTTCACTGGAATATTGGTTTTTGAGATACTGGTTCTAATATATTTGTCTAACCCAAAAAATGCCCCTTGGATTCCCTGCCCTATAATGATCAGTCCCAGTAGAAAACTTTGGGCAAGGATCTAAAAGATGGTGGAGCTATTGGGGACAGGATTTGGGTACTGGTGAGTCTTGGTGCCTATATGGAGAATGGGAGGGAGAGAGGACAATGTTCCTATTTTACCAATCCCACTCTTTATATAGAAGGCAAAAGGGGTAATAGATAACCAATAAGCAAACACTGCAAAAAGCATACAAGGAACAAATTTAGAAAAAGATAATCAAACCCTGAGAATTTCAAGACTCTCTTGAGGGCCCTAAGATCCCCTTGAAGCTATTGGCACCAAGTTTAGGTCTGTTTGGGTTAGATATAAGAGAACAGAGGCATCAACATGTAAGTTTTTTCAGAGGATTGAGACAGTGTGACTAATTAGGCCTCTAATTACAAGGATAAAAATCTGTTATACTAAAAGTTCTTTTCTCTAGGGAAGATTGGTAGCCACCTATCCCTGTATGACAGTTGTGATCAGGGAGGAGAGCATCCAGAGTCTTATGTAGGTTACATGGTGTCTGGCCTAGCTGTTTTCATTCTTTAAAATATGTCAAATAAAATGAGAGGCAGGAGCTTGTTATTGCTAAAGAACATAGGCCCCTCTTAATTGTAGACGTAGGGGATTAGATCAATGTTATGTGTGTGTTTTAAATGTTTCCCAAATTAAGGAAATTTAGCCAAGAAGACTATAAAAAAATAGATTGTAAATTACTAGCTCAGTACTCAACTATGAACTGTGGATACAAGAAATACTATGGTTTTGATTTACTATGATATGTAAAAAACAAAAAATAGAGAGAAACAATTCTAACTTAAGCACTTTTATTGAAGGTTATAATCAATTACAATCAATGTAATTTGTGAGTTAACTAATCATTATATAAAAGGCAGGGTGTAAATGGTAGGTGAGATAGGTGTCATACCTCAAGCTTAATATGATGTTGTTTTTATTTAATAGATATTCTATCTATGATTAATATTGTTTGGATCTCCCAACTTTGAGCGCAATTCAATCATCATGAACATATTAGCTACTACTATTTCATTATAATCACTTTTTATCTCGTGCTCTTCAGCTTTCCAAATCTGTTTTCAAATTATAATTCTTTATTTAGATAACCCAAGATAGATCCATATCTTAAACTAGTCAAATCTGAAACCCATAACTAACTCAATAGGGTTAGTAAACTTTGATACATTTTTCACCACGTTTTATTAGCTTAACTTGACTAAGTCTAATAATATAAAAACTCAAATTATCTGTGCCTTCTATTTTTATTAACACTACTACATTATAAATCTTTTTAATAACAACATATACTAACCTTTTTAGTCTTTGTTTTATGTGAAACACCCTTGAGTCTTAACTATTCTTCAACCCACCTCAAATCAAACCCTTTCTCCTCCTTTCCTATCACAGTCTTTCTCACAATAAATACTATGTTTTTGATGTAATAAACTCTTTTACTAAGCATTTTTATCAAATTTCAACCAATTGACCGCTAAGCACTGCCAAGTATTGCCAAGCTCCTATTTTCCCAAACATTCCATGGGGACTCCTTCAAATTATTTTCTCCTTTATTTTTACAAGTTTGTGTTATATAAAGCATTTCTTTTTAGATTAATTTTATCAAGCCGTTAATGTTCTTATTGGATTATCCTTCTACATTAATTTCTCTAATAAACTCTTTCAATCAAAGATCCAAATATTCAATTAATCAAACCTTTTTAACTTAACTCTATCAAGCTATCATCTATGATGGCTGATATTGCAATCCAACTTTCTGTTTACTTCTACTAGTTAAGAGATAATTTACTTCTGGATATATTATCATAAAATATGATCAGTACCCAAATATTGATACTGTTATAAAAGACATAAAATCAATCATAATGACCTCATCCCCCACTACAATAACCAATTAAATGAATCATAACAAACTCCAGGACCTGGTTAATTCAAAAGCAGTCCACTGCCAACCCTGGCCCAAAGTGGAAGGATCATCCCAGGCCACCAAAGAAAACCCCTTTTTTTACCAAAAACCCCTTAAAAAAGGTGGAAATTTTTGGGAGCTGCGCTTGCCCCGCGCAGCCCAAGGGGCTGCACCTCCCCACTGGACCAGGTTGAGCAAGCTCAACCTGGTCCTCTGGGACCCCCCCTCCGCCCTCTCCACCCTTCCAGTCCTGCCAGGAGACAATAAAGATTTTCAACCAGTAAGGAACAAGAGGAAGGGCCGCCAGCCAATCAAGAACAAGCCCTCCATCTCCTCCATTACTTAGTATCCTACAACCAATAGGCACCTGTTTGAAAACTTTTAATCTTACAAGAAGAAGTGGGGCTAGTAAGATATATAAACCTCCCTTTTTCCCTTTTTACTCCTTGTGGAGATTCTCTCTTTTCAATAAAAATCAGAATCCTCACTACAATATAGTTTTTTGAATTTCCCTTTAATCAAATGATCATGCCCCCACCCATGCTTTAGTGGATGATCCTCTTAGGAGGATATTTTCTCCATACAGGAGCAGCTGTGAACACCTTTCCATGGTTGTTCCAAATGGGACCCCCCCTATACCCCCCCCCCACACTTGTGCCTGAGACCCCCCTTGTGTCTGTCTAGTTGAAAACCCTCCTGCCCCTGGTGGGAGACCCCCCTCACTGCTGTAGCCACATATGGATTGGGGACCCTCACCTCCCCATTACTTAGAACTAAGACCTCCTCCTCCTGGGTTTCCCTTATGTTTTAACCCCTTCAGGCCCTTTTGGGTCTAGGGCTACCTACCTTTCAAGTTGGGTATGGAACCAAGCCCAAGAGGTAATTGGAGTGTCATTTTCTGACAGATACTACTATTGTCTACCCTAATACCTTAACATATAAAGTTGTATATGTAGCTTCTCTGCCTTTCACACAGCAGTTATCACCTTTCCTAGGATCATATAGGCTACTAGCAGAGTTATTCATATCTTCCTACAATTTCTTCCTACTTTTCTATATCTCTTCCAATTTAATTCCACTAGGTTGAAAGTCTTCATCTATATTTTTCATCCAATCTAGATGAGACCTTACAATAGGGGGGATGGATGGAAGGACAGCTTAACAAGTTTTAATACACCTAGTAAAGTAGAAAACCACCCAAGAATCAATCCCAGTTATATAGGAGGGTACTTGGTTTAAGGAAGGCCAATTATAGCTCAAATTATTAATTTAGTTTGAACCAATTTTCAAGACTTTAGGACTTCCAAGGGCCTTGCACTCCTCTTGAGATCAGTAATTTGGACTTGTCCTGAAATGCTGGTGAGAAAACCCTTGATGAACCATCATAATGTCTCCCACAGCCAGTTGGGGATCTTATAGGTAAAAAAACAGGTCCTAAAGTTTGATCTTAGGAGCCTCAAAGGTCAATAATTAGACATTTAAAAGGCAAAAATAAGTACAAGACTCCTAAACTCTACTAATAAAAAATATTTATCCCAATAGTTTGTCCAATCAGTAACCCTCATATTGAAAAGGTTTTTAGTAAAGTTAGGTTTAATTTACTCAGCCTGGTATAGTAAATTGGTAAAGTAAGCAGTCATTCAAGGTTTATTAATAGGAAGAGAACATGCTAATGAGGAACAGTGTTTGATAGTTTGTGATTAAAGTTTAGAACAATTGTATAATCATTTAACCAGGAAATCAATGAGTTTAATCTAAGTTCAATTAATTCATGTCAAGAATTGTCAATTGTTATGAAACTATGAAGATTTATGGAAAAATTGGTAGTAAACCAATTTAGGAGATATTGCATGTTTGTTCAAATTTTCGTTTAGGTTTAAGATGTTTAAATTCATTAGTATTCCATATTAGTATTCCATATAAGATTAAAAGAGCCAATGTAAGAAGAAAATTAAAGATGTAAGAAAAACATTAATGTTTTTTATTGGGTATAATTATTCAAATATATAAGTTAAAAATTGAGAGAGTTTTGATCATCAAAAGGATTTTTATTTATTCTTTGTGAAAATACCACAGAGATGCTAGCTTGCAGGTCAGGTCTGGAGGAGGCTACTATTATGGGTCTAGTACCTAGGTTCTGTCTTCTGTAGTAAGTTTAGTTAGCTTAGTAGAGCTAGTGAGAGTTTTTACATGATTTATGTTAGCTTTAAGTCAAGGCTTAACTCCAGTTAAGAAGTTTGGGTTAAGATCAGATAACGGCAGAAAGAGAATGAATTTATTAGTACCTTTTTTTAGGAAAAAAGCTAGGGTTTATATATCTGAAGAGAATATAGATCTAGGCCTTCAAATATTAGTGAATTACTGGGTTGAATTACTAAGTGCCCTATTCCTGGTAGTACTATATCACAGTAATTATATAAAAACATTTTATCATCATCTTAAATTTAACCAGTCTTGAGTAGTTTGTGTCTAGGTGTAAAGTTAATTAGGATACTTATAGGAATAAGTTATTGTAGTTACTTAGATTATCAACTCTTAGGTTTGTTTGGAATAATATTGTTGAAAAATAATGGTCTAGATTTAAGGTATAATCATAATGATAGTAGTGAGACTTTGTTGAGAATTAGAACATAAATTGGGGCTTGTTGTAAATTGAACTTGTTATAGGTACTTATATAGTCTCATCTGTTATTAGTAATCTTTGAAGGTTTGGTTAAAAGAGGCCTTCTTAATTAGGCTTGTGCTCATTATTCTTCTCTATTATAGATCCATTTAAGTGCTCATCAATAATATTTATTCAGTCACAAACTCAGTGAATCTGTTGTTCTATATGTAATTTATTAGTATGATGATTAAAATTTTTTATCTTCAATTAAAATAATTATTTAAATAAAATTATCCCAAAATTATTTTTCCTGTGTCAATTATTTATTTAATCATGACTACTTGTTGATAGTTTATCTACAACTAAATACCCATCAATTATAGATTGCTCTAAGGTTTAGTTTATCTAGCATGGCTTAGAAAAATTAGGGTTGAGAAGAATTTAGCTTGACAAGTCAATTATGGATCAAAGGCTTAATCAATTGCTATTGTCTAAGCCAGTATACTATAGTCATCTAATGCAGCCCTACAGACTAATCATAATAGAATAAAAGTACCACAAGTGTATTTTGCGACTATTTAACATGTAGCAAGTACTTACTATTTTTAGATATAGAAAGCTATGGAGAAAACTGGTGATACTATGTCAGAAATCCCTAGGCACTTTTCAAGAATTTATGAAGAACATTGTGGACAGCATCATTATGAGTGTTATCAATAACGTTAACAGTTCTAGAAGTGATAAACTGATGCAGCAGGTAGAATTACTTACTGTTGCCAAAAATTCATTTTTTGATCATCTCTGATCAAGGAAGATACATCCTTGGCCAGACTATACTTAGAGTGTCTGAAGGAGACAATGAAGGTATACAATAAAATATACAAACTGGCCGCTACACCTAGCTATTAGGGTAGAGTTTATTAACCTAGCCAGTATGTTTACAATTAATTGAGTAACTTCTAAATTAGATTACAGATGCTTTTAGTGGATACCCCTCCCTCATAAAGATGATGGATTACTAGAGGAAATATTTGAGTGGTCTATTATAAGGCCAAAGGTGAATTTATTGATACTAGGCTATAGTTATCAATTTCAACTAAGTCTATATTTGATCAGTTTTTTTAAGGTTGATGAATTTACATATTTTTCTTAGAGCTTTTTTACAATAGTTTTATAGTGCAATTTCAATTTCTGAAGGATTTAAATGTTAAAAAAATGAGGTTTTTATTATAAATGAATAAATAGTTTTTTTTGCTTTATCTAATTGGCTATTCTTTATTTAGCTCATAACTTTTCATTTTCAAGTCATGGAAGACTAATTGACTAGGCTACCTTATTGAAACTTATACCCTGAGAGAGATCCTAAGTTTGATCCCTCATTATACCATCTATGAACACCCCTGAAATATATCTATAGTCTAAAATATGACAAAAATCCATTGCCCAAGCTCTTTTTACAACTAATTATTTATTCCAAAGTTCTAGTATAACCTTTTTGGGCCCCTCCTCTAAACTATTCCTTTGGATTTTTTGTTACCTAATGCCTAGCCATAAATAACCTGTTTAAATATATTATCACTATATAATCTTAGAATTGGCGCCTCGAGACTGGGAAAATCTTAAAACTTTTTTGTTAAATATAACGGTTTATCATAATTTAGATATAGCTATATCAATGTTAAGATGTTCGAGGTGTACTCTTTTTATAAACTCAAGGGGATGATTTTTATTTCAAGAAGCTATTCCCTTTAGCCGTTTCATACTTCGATTATTGCGCTCAGAGACTATTTAGTGAATCTAGTCAGCCCGGAAAGGGTTGAACTTTTTATTCTAAGATGCAAATTTAACTGATTCGGGGAAGATTAGGTCATCTTGTCATGCATGAAGCGACATTTGATTTATCAACTTTGTCGAACAAGTGTAATCTGGATAAGTTATTGGGCAATCATTTTGAGTATAAACCTTGTTGTTATCTGCTTTCGATTAAGATTTAACACAGGGGATCAGAATAATGATAACAATAATTTGATTGATATCATTTCTAAAAAACTAGTCTACTGAAAATGAGTTGAGTATTTACTTTTTTAATTATGATACCTTCTGTTTCTTTTCACGAGCTTAGACGAGATTTTAAATAACCAAATTTACTTTTCAGTGGGATTTTTTGTGGATAGCAACATTGAATAATTTATCGAGATTGGTCTTTCATCAGATGAATTACTATCCTTGAATTGGAGCATGTTACTATTCTACACTTTCCTTTCTCAGATGACATGTGCTGAGCATTAGTCTTTCGAATAACTTGATCAATAAAGCATACAATAATGTTCATTTTTAAGCTTTAGATAACTGCTACTTTGTACAATTTAATATTGAAAGTTTAAGTATAGAGTATAACTGTCGAACTCAGCCCCAATTTTAATCGAGGTGTTTAACCATTCAATAAACTACTTATATACGAAAAAATAGTCCCATTTACTGAAAAGTATCCTAAAATTTCCGCATTTTTCTGGCCTCCCTGAATTATGTTAATCCCAGTCAAGTAAACTAGTTGACTAATTACACGGGAGTGTTCTGACAATTAACAATCTCAACTTAGTTATATAATAAAATATTTTCGAATTTCTATAAAACAGTAGCTACTTAAGTCACAAAGAAACCAAAATACTTACACTACAGTTAAACTTGTATCACTTTATTTATCATGTCTTACATCGGTCACTTTGTTCATAATTTTCACAACTTTTTACAAGAAACTATATTATGTCGTGTAATTTGCCTTATATTTAGTATTGTTGCCTTTCAAATAAGATTTCTATTCAAATTTTGGTCATTCTCTATACACCTTGTTTATTTGGTTATCTTTCCTCTCGAAAAACCAAAAAGCTCCTCTTCTAGCGATACAATGTTTGAAGAAAACTTTAGTTATAAAGCTCAATCTGTTGATCTAAAACAGAGAGATGGGGATCACAACTTGATTAGAACTACCAGTAATTCTTCAGTTGAGATTGATTATTTTCTTGCTATGGACTCATTTAAATGTATGAAGAGCTTGAAATCAGCTCTAAAGATCTACTTGTCCTTACTAGAAACGTTAGCTCCTACAGTTCTGTTGTTGAAGTATAAATTAGCGTATTATTCGGATACCACCAAAGATCCCTCACTCCCCCCTTGGCCTTATTTTAGAATGCTTGGAAAGTCACCTATGTCTTTAGAACAACGTCGGAATATCATTAACCAGTTGTTTTGAGCGCTCAAGGTCTATGTCATATCAATCCATTTTGCGCTACCCTTAAAATTAATCCACCTTTTGCGTTACATCTCACAATTAGAGAGGCACTCTATCGAACTATTGAACGATTGGAAACTTTTTAAATTATTTACTCCAAATTTAGAGTTATTATCTAAAACCTTTTATTATTAGCATATGTAAAAATAAAACTTCATTCATTATTATATAAAATCCTAAATTTTTAATACTCTTATACACTCAGTTATGTTACGTTATCAAATTTCAAAATCGTTATAACAAGAGAACCACCCAGTTATTACCGAGTTGATTTCGGAACTTGTGAAAACGCATCTTGACTCCAATCTTATAAGTCCGGCATCAAAAATGATAGATACCCAAATCGCCAATCATATAAAATGTATTTAATTTAGTCTGAAACCGATAATCCCAAATTTTATCTCTCATTATCAAGGTTATCACCTTTGTAACTATAAATTCCCTTTACTAATCATACCCAAGCGATATCAAATTTCAGATTGTTTTTTATATGAAGCTGGTATTAATAATTCCAAGATATTTATGATTACATTAGTAGATATCTTTTTCCTAAAACTGGTTTATTGAATATTATAGCATCATAACTCAATTCCTTTTTACGAGTAAATCCTCTTTAATGTATCAAATCATACAAAGTTGAATTTAGGATTAACGGAGTCCGACCGTAATCAATAACCTATCAGAAAGCAAAAGATAACTATTGGAGTATGGAACGCTGTTACACTAAATTTCTAGGTTGGAACCTATTGATCCTATCTAAGTATTCATCAAATTCTCCATTTATTCACTATATTTTCCTTATCTTAGACCCTAGTTAGAAGGGATTCAGTTTAACATTCAAAAGATAGTTGATGAAGATATTGTTTATGACATTTTTTATTACTCTGATTCTAGAATAAATCATCAATCTAAATAACTGATTGTAATTTTTTATAGAGTTACTATATTGTATCCTGTTTATTACTTTTTATTTTAGCTTACAATTTAATCTTTGATATCAACTATTGTGTTAATTTAATCATCACTACAATTATTAAAACTGATCAATAAAAATTTTATTAAAATTCTACAACTTTAAAAGAAACTCTTTGTATTAGGCCTTTGCACTGTTACCCTATTTTTTGTAAGAAAGATTGTTTAGAACAATGCCCTTGCATAATATAAAAAGAGAAAGAAATAATTCAATATATATTACTAAGACACATTATCTTATCTATATAACTATATGCACTCTTGTATTAACAAAAATGAAGATTACCTT
>CAOJZF010000310.1:0-24000 GCA_948465475.1 Thalpophila matura
ACAGGTGCCCACCAGGGATCCCAAGGTATTGTCAATCATCCTTTGAAAGACTGAGGGAGCGTTCTTTAAACCAAAGGGCATGGATGTATATTCAAAGACTCTAAATTTGCACTAAAAGGCTGTATATTGACAAGAAAATTGAGTTACTGGAATTTGATGGGAAGCATCTTTCAAGTTAAGCTTAGAGTAAACTATGGAACCTGATATGGACGAAATGATATCTTCTAGTAGAGGGAGAGGGTAGTTATCCGTTTCAGTGACTGTGTTCAGTTTTCTAAAATCTATACAAACCCTCAGTTCACCTGAAGATTTGGGGACCAATATTACTGAACTGACAGTTGCAGATTTCAATGGGACAATTATGCCTGCTGCCAATTTTTCTTCAATATGTTTGGAGACTCCTCAATTTCTTCTTGTCCAGAGAGTAAATTGGGCTACCCATGTTTTTTTCAGTATTGGGTTTAAATTTTTATTAAGAAATGTAGATTCTCTAGGATGTTTGGAGTATTTTCTTTTAATAAAGGTTTGAATATATCCACAGTGAGTTGAGTAGGTTCAATTTTGTTGGGGAGGTGAAGTTTGTTGGAAAGGGTGTTGATGGAAGTGTTATTTTCTGACATAGGGTTGTGGGTTTTCAGGGGGAGGTAATGAACTTTGCCTTCCTTCCTTACTACAACCTGACCCTTACCCAGGTCCACTATGGGTTCGCACATCCTCCACCAATCCATACCCAAGATTACTCTATAATTTAGCCCTTTAACAACCTTAAACCTAGAGTAAAAGCTAAACGTTCCTACCTTAACTAAAACTTTTTCCTTTGTAATGAAAGAACTAACATTAACTCCATTAGCCAGAGTGATTTAAGAACACTGAAGGATTTTTACATCTAAACTCTGGGCAAGGTCTAAACTCATATAGTTTGACGTTGCTCCAGTATCAAATAAAGATGAAAACTTATTTAAACTTAGACTAGGAAAAGAAGAATTAAGAAAAAGATAGGAAGAACAATTATTTTTATCTCTAGGTATCGAATTGTAATTAGAAATGTTACCCACAGACTCTTTTTGGGCTAGGGTGGAGCTTTCTATGTCCTTCAGGTCTTCATAAGCTCCAGAGAAGTCAGGTTTCATACCCCTCACAGTGAGGACAGAAAGTAGTTCTGGTTCAACCCTTCAAAGAACAATTTGGAACATTTCTCAGGGTCTAGGCCAGCTCTCTGTGACAGGAGGTTGAATTTCTCATAGTACTGAGTTAATGTTAAGTCTTCCTGGGTTAGGTTTCCCAAAGTTTTAATGGCTTGGGCCTGGGTCATAGGAGGGACCAAATTGTTCTGTTTGAACTCTTTCAGAAACAAAGGGAAATTGGTTTTGAGGGCTGAGTTCTAAAGCAGAAGTTCCAAGGCAATCTGTCTATGAGCTGGGGGTAAAACCTTCAACAGTCTTCTGAATTTCTCTTGGTCATCTAGTTGTTGGCCATAGATTTCTTCTAAGGAGAAATCTACCAAACAATTTGTTGATGATCTCTTCAATCTTACTCTTGTTGGGAGAATTTTAAAAGGGAGAGAGGTCAAGTTGTTGTGAATGTTGATATTATTTTTGTTGCTGGAGGGATTGGTTGGTGAACGTAACCAGGACCAAATGAGCCCTAAGCACAATAAGATAACTAGCAAAGAATTGCAGGCCAGGTAAACGAGTTGTCTGTCCTGGTACCATGCTACTTTATTTTGGAAAGTAGCGGAAAACAAGAGAGGTTGGTCTCTAGTGTCATGACCCCAAAGTTGTGTTACTAGGCCCTGTATCTTACTCATAGGCTGGCACAACCAGGCCAAAGTAGTTACTGCAAACAAAACAGCCTTACTAACTACCTTAACCACTAAGGAATATTGGGACAAACTAGCTCTAAAGACCAGTAGTGAGCATACTGGGATCATGGTGTTAAGGCCCAGTACCACTGCAAGTGGTTCAGCCATGGTTGTTGGGTGTTTTATACTAACTAAACTTAGATTTGTAACAAGAAAAATGGACAAAAATAGAAGACAAAAGTTGTATAAAATGATCTTTATTGTTTATTAATAATTAGAAGAACTAATTCAAGTGAGACCAATAACCTTCCTGGAGAAATTTCCCAAAGTTTTATCTGTGAGAAATTTTGATAATTTCGAGATTTTGGAATTTTGTGTAACCTCACAGGCCATATGAAAGCCTTAATGAAGTACTTATGGGAGTTGGTGCTGATATTGTTCACCTTAGTAATGGCAATGGAGTCCAAAACGGGTAAAAGTCTATTAGGACCACTGGGAGAATCCTTGAGGTTCATGACACTTGGTACTTCCGGTGTCCACTATGGCTGTGACCCCCTTATCTGCCACTTTTAGCAGGCACAGTAAGGACATTTTTGTTGGACTATTTGAATTTTTTAACCTTACAGGCCAGGTTAAAGGAGTCTGAAAAAGCCTTTTTGTTAAATTTTTTATCTTCTACAAGCTTATTAAACTGCCTGGACAGGAGGGTTATGAATACCTCCCAATTTGGTTGTTGATTGGGCTTGTTGGGGGCTTTTTTGGGGAGGGGGACCTTTTTTCCCCCTCTTTAGTCCTTTACCACCTTACAGGGTCTGAGGGCTGCATTTGTAAGATTACTGGGTCCAGAAGCAGACTTCCCATTGCCTACTCCTGGCTGTCTTTTCCCAAACCTTCAGAAGAAGACTGCTTGGTGCCTTTTCTCTTAGGGCAGTTGGCAGCATAGTGCCCATATTGGTTGCACTCAAAACACCGGACCTTTGACATGTCCTCCCATTGTCTTTTCTTGGCTGGGCCTCTACCCTGAGCCATGAGGCTTTGAAGCCTTTTGATTTCCTTCTTGAACGCTTGATGGTTGGTGTTTTCCTCCCCTTTTGCATGCTACACAAAGTTCTTCTTTTTCTCCTGCTGGGGATATACTAACTGGGGCTCCTCCTGGTCTAGGATTGAGATCTCTTTTATGAATTTGTACCAGGCAAGATCCTTTTGTTTGATCTTGCAGTTATAGTGGTGGAGCAAGGGGTGGATATTCTTCATGAATAATTGGATCATCCCCTTGTTAGTTACAATGGACTTAAAAAATCTTTAAAGTTCCTTAAACTGGGAGATGTAGGCTTGGATGTGATCTAATTCTTTTTGTTTGACCTTGTAAAGCTCTCCTAGTGCTTCTTTGGGCTCAAGTTTCTTGCACCAGTTGACCTTGAAGCTCTTCTCAAGCTCCTCCCAGGATGCAAAATCCTGGCTAGTGAGTCACAAGATTACCTCAGACCTGCATAGGGCTTTGAACAAAGCCACTTGAGTGGTCTCATCCATGTTGTTGGTTTATAGCTTGAAATTTTTATTAGCCAGTAACCTTCAAAAATCCTCCTGCTGAACATTTTGGATTTCAGGAGTAGACTTGCCTCTAGGTCTCCCTGGCTCCAGGCGCTTCCTTAAGCACCCCTGCATTGGGCTCCAATGTCAAAGACCTTCCCAACCATTGTAGAGACCTAGCCAATGGCCACATACAACAAGTCCCCTTCCAGAGCAGCCATTTGGTCTGTCTGTCCGCTGAGGAAGACTTGGCATGCCTCCAGTTGCTCTGTAGTCATTGTAGCAATGTATTTTTGGAGAGCAGTTAGTCCCAAGTTAGACTTGGGTACAATGGCTCTTTGAACCACGTTCTGCGCTATCAGCAGGAGCAACTCAAAGACATCCTGCCCAACATGATCAAGGTGATTGGGTCTAGGAGGAATCTTTTGGAATTTCATGGACAATAAGTAAATAGGTAAAAAGTCTGGTGATAGTTTGTTTAGTTCTATTAGGGTAAACACTTTTATTTTGAAAAATCAAGAGGGATGATGGGGAAGGTGGCAACTCTTTATCTATGTTGAGTGAGATCTGAGCATCACTTATTCCTCTTATTTAATCTTTGTTTGGTAGGAAAAACCTGCCACCTTGACGTCAAGTCAGTATGTTTCAGTCAGTTTTTTGGACCACTGGTCCCCTTGGATCCCAGTGCCTTGCTTGGCCAGTCAGCTTGGTGTTTTGTTTATATACCCATTAGCCGCTTGTCCTTGGAGTTACAACATGGTGTTGCCCTTTTTCTTAGGGAAGTTGGCGGTGTAGTGTCTAAACTAGTTATAATTAAATCATTCTACTTTATACATGTCCTTAGGATGCTTTTTCTTAGTTAGACCTCTATCCTGGGCCATGATACTCTGAATTTTTGGTTTCTTTGTTCACTACCTGGTAAACCAATTTTCTTAAACATTTATAGTATGGTATACAAAGTCCCTCATCTTCCTGTTCTGATACTATGCAACCTGGGGCTCTCCCCATTTTAAGATGGATATCTTTTTCAGTTATATCCCATCTAGCTCTATTTGTTCTCAGTGTTGGAGAGAAGGTTAAACATTCTCCATAAACAGCTAAATAGTACCTTCCTTGGTTGCAGTAGATTTAAAAATCTACAGAGCTCCTCAAACCAGGATACATATATACATCTTTGATCTGATTCTTTTTTACCTTGTACAGTTCCCTAAGGGCTTTTGCTAGCTCAAGCTTCTCACACTAGTTAGACTTAAAACCCTTCTCAAGCCCGTTTTAGGCTGCAAAGTCTTGGCTTGTATGCCACAAAATTGCTTTAGATCCACACAAGACTTTAGATAACACTACTTAAGTTATTTTATTTCATGTTTTTGGTTATCAACTTAGAGTTCTTGATGATCTATAATCTTTGAACTTGTCCCTATTTAACATTTGAGGTTTTGGTATTATACTAGGCTCTATGTTCCCTAGCTTTGGACGCTTCCATAAGCACCCCTGTGTTGGGCTCCAATGTCAAAGGCTTTACCAACCATATTTGTTACCTGGTTGAAGTCTACAGACAGAAAGCTGCTTTCCAGGGCATTCATCCTATCTTGGTGCCTGCTGAGGAAAAGTCTACAAGACTGATTTTCAGCAAAAACATAGAATTATTGTGTTTATGGAAGGAAGTTGGTCCCAAGGTAGAATTGAGACAAAAGAACATTCAAACTACATCATGAGATACTAAGGGGAGCAACTCAAAGACATCTTGTCAAAAGTAATTTCATGGTTGGATCTTGTAATTATTTCTAAAATTTGACAGGTTTATAAGATATAGAAAAATGGTATTTGAATTAGAATTAAATAAGAATTTTGTTTAGTGAATAAGATTTATGATCTAAATTTGAGGAATGAATGATGAGATATAGAGGACTCTTCTATTTTTTTAAAAAAGGATCCAAGTGTTAGCTCTTTTTGTTTTTATTCCAAATAGGCAGTTTCTATAGACGTAATTTCTAAGTAATTTACAAAGTCTGACTTGATCCTTGAATCCCTGGGTCCCTCCAGATTGTTTTTCCTTGTCAAGCTAGGCCTGATTTACATTTTTCTGATTATAAGTCCATGGGTTGCTTGTCAGGAGTTACAATACTTGGTATTTATATTTAAGTTAATTAAGTTAAATTCTTTACTATTTTATGCTTTTTTACTAATTTGTGCTTATTTTATTATAGATTTTACTTTGAATATAAATACTATTAGTTTGGACAACCCTTTTATCTATATACTCCTTTTTCTACAACTTCTTTTATAAAATTACTTAAAACTTGACATTTATGATCTAACTAAAAAATTTCTTATATTTCTATCATTTTCTCAGTTCCTTACCAATAAATCATATTATCTTGATTTATATACTTTTTTATTTGGATTATTAAATCTACTTAAAATAAATTTCAAATAAGCTATTATAATATTATAAAACTAATAATTGTTATAAATAAAATTATGATGATAGAGTGTTTTAAATCAACCAAGTATCTTTACCAGTTACCATGAAATCTCATGGGAGAATTTTACATCTTAAATTTAGGGGAATGTCATCACTATAAAAATCTTTAGTGTGATCTATTCAATTTTATGTATGTTCTTGGAAGTTACCAGTCTTTCGGTCTAAGGTTCTTATTAATAGTTGTAAGAGGTCATCTGGTATGCTCCCTCTCGGTATATATGTACTGCCAATTGTAGTCAACTTCATTGGCACCATAATATTGATCTCCTCATCATCTGCTATGGATTCCTTGGAAGTCCAGTTGGTATATACTGGCGCACCTCTGCAAGGGGAAGTATCCATGGCGTACTTCAGGTAGGAGCCAAACTCTCTAAATTTGAAGGATTCAAGTCCGTTGCTGAAGTAGCACACTTCCTCCACTTCCATTGGCGTTCAACCCTGGTTGAAGACTTAGAAATGTCACTAATCCCTGGGAAACCAAACTTTGATTTAGATGAGCTACTTTCGGAGCCACCAAAAAAATCTCTATTCGATTTCTTACAGTCATGGAAACTCCTCTTGGCTTAAACTAAGGTCGCCTTTGGACCAGTTTGGGAATTCGCCCTGCTTAGGCAAAGCTCGGTATGTTTTCTGGAGCTGTCCAGGGATGCACTATCCGGAAAGTAGCTCGAGCCCAATACATATTGGGCTCTTGAGCTACTGCTTTTTTTGTAGCGTTCCCCAAGCAGGCTGCTCTCATCGGAGTCATAACCATACTCAGTTTCGCTATTGGTAATTTATTTTCTATGTTTATCGTTGAAATTGATAAAAATTTGGATCCTTATTTATATATTGAATTTTATGATTAATTACGTCTAACAATGTGTATGAAATTTATTTTTAGAAGTTACAATTTATCTTCATTGGTTGTTTAATAAAGTTAAACTCCCAATGATATACTTTTTGAAACCCGTTTAACTTGATTTTCAAAATAGATTATTCTCAATTGCGTTATAAAGCTACAGTCGACAATGTTTAAATTCCAATACTTTTTTAGGAAATTAAACACTCATTAACGAGGCTGTCACTCATTGAATTAAAAACACCTCATATTGGTCAGACCGAAGAGATATAGAAAATATATCAGCTTTCATATAATGCTAATGTTAATAATTATGAAATAGAAAAATATTATTTAATAAAGAATTTTTCTATTATACGATAATGCACTTTTAGATAGTATGATGATAATATTCTGAGGATACTAAAAAATGATATTCTTTATTGCGTTGATAGTAAACATAAAATTGGAATTTAAACATTGTCGACTGTATAATTCATATTAAGCGGTTAATCGTTTTACCATTGGTTGAATCGTGAGATTGTCTCAAATGATATGGCCCGTTTTTTTGCTCAACCTTAATTTTTAAACCTGTAGATTTTTACGACGATTTTAAATATTAAAATCCTCATTTTGAAAATCATCTTCGAAAATATACGATTAAAGTTTGTACTTGAGATCAAAGATTAACAACCCTATTAAGTTTCATAACGAGCTAAAAAACGGGCCATATGAAAATTTAGTAATCTGAAAACTAAATTTTAAATTTTCTACTAACTTAAGTCTCAATAAAAAATATGAAAACCACATTAACTAGATTAAACATATTTGTTATAGCATAATTTTAACCAAAAATTTCATTTTATAATAAATGTACATTTTGTCTCATAGACAATACTGTCATATAGATACTATAGCAATTACAACTTAAGTTGATTCTGATCTATAGTTGACCGTATGATGTGAACTTAATTATGATACTAGATTTAATATCAAATTTATCCATTTTATGAAATTTTATCTAACTCCTTTTCTCAAACTTTTAATGATGTTATGATTCCAATAAACTACTACAGATAATTCTAAATTTAATACATATTTCCAAGTTTTCAAGTGGTCACTGTAGTCACTCTCGTAACTTAATATGAAATGACGTTTAATCTTCAAATTGACATCAAATAAGTTAAATCGATCAACCAGCTCGCAAAAATTAAGATAACCTCACTAACCTTAAAATAAATATAGTAATAAGTACTATTGAGTTAGAATTCATAGCCATTTGATATCTTCATATTCTATCAAGGTTAGTTAGTAACTCACGTTTCTATTGATTTCGACTAATTTATTTGAGGACCGATAACAATAAAACTTCATCATTGATGTGATTGATCAGATAAAATTAATATAGTAAAAGTTAGATGTAATTGATAATGGCCAACTAACTAGATTAGGTTAGATAGACGTCAATACTTCAAATCAGTTAAAGATAGTTATATCTTTAGTTTTGAATCCTTAATAGGGGGACATAAGTTTGAAACAATCCTGTTGTGAACTCGCGAAAATTGGGTTTGTTTTCATTGGGTAAAAACAATAACAAATCTGAAAATTTAGTTACTAATCAATTAGAATAGTAGTTAAATCAATATTTTTATAATTTATAAGTGAAATTATAATTCATTTTAATATTATAATAAGCTTCTCTAAACCAGTTAAAGAAAAAGCTTCAAGTCAATCATACTTTTAAGATGGCTATTAGAACACCAGTAGATTGATTAGAGATTCATTTTTTGTCTTAGTAATACACTATAAAGATTTTTTTACAGTACTTAATTTAATTTCAAGTGAAATAATCATAGATCTCATAAGTTTCTACTTTTCAGTCTTTAGAGTAATTGTATCCATTTCATATAGCAATTTTATATATTTTGACCAGAATAATAACTAAACCCATCAATTACACTATAAAAAAAATGATGCCAGTCCTAGTTATTACCTTTAGCATAGTCTACATTGATCAGTTATCTTTTTGAGATATCTTAATTTGTGGTCTAAGATAACTTTTATCATGAAATAACAAGATAATTTAAAATAAATTTTCATCTCTATCAATGGTCATAAATTATGATTTATATAATAGTTTATATGATTTGATTTCAACAAAAAAGTTTATAAAAAAACAAAAAAGTTAAATTTTTAGAAAATATATCCTTATAAGTTTGAAAATCAGAATAATCAGGGCTGCAGGTTAAAACATGGTTATAAAAACTATCATTTTGATCTTTTAATAGAAACATTAAATAAAATCAGTTAGTATAGTGATATATAATTATCTAGATTATAGTGATCTAAGAACATAGATGATAAGGAGCTTTATTAGAATTGTTATATCTAGTGTTTTAGTCTTTGTGTAATGTCCAAAATTATAAGAGAAGTTGGTATGGTGATCAAGTAGTAATAATATTCTAAAAAAATGGTAGAAATAATAATTTTTAGTGCAATTTTTTGATCAGGATTAGTATAAGTATTAAGCATCAAAGATCAGAATCCAAATAAGGAAAAAATAATTGCAAAATCTCCTTAGATTACATGAAGATTGTATTAGGATTGACAAGTTTTAAATGAATATTAAGACACTAGCATCAGTTTTCAATCACTCTGTATTATTATATTGAGTTGACTTATTTATTATGTTTTTTTAATCAGGTAAATTTAATTCTTAGTTAATAAAAGTGTGGAAATTGTATGTTTATAAGATTTTGTAAGTATATATATATAACCTATATATCTATTTTTTACATACAAAAAGTAAATTAAAACAAATTTTTCTAAGGTGATGCTAAGTTTTCATCAATAGTGCTCAAAAAATATAATGAGTAATAAAGATCATATCAATTCAATTATAGAAAAGAATATTTGATATTGTAAATCAATATATAAAGAATAAAAATATATATACTATTACAACATTTACTAATATCATATTAATTAGCCCCTCTTTTTAAAATACACTCCACTTAATTAATCATTAATAATAACAATAAGCCTAAACCTCAATATCATTGTTAACATTTTATCTTAAAATATTTTATCAGTCTACTTATTTTTAATTTTTGTGTTTTTATGCTGATGATGTTTTTGTTTACAGATTGTAATATATGAGAAGTAAACTTTTTCTTATTATGGTCTTGTAGCCCAATGGCTAAGGCGTATTACTGATGAATACAAGATTCCAGGTTCAATCCCTGGCAATATCACTTGTTTTATAAGACTTATCACCATACATTCTGCAAAAAAGGGCTCCCTCAATTCAGACCTTAGTCTTGTTCTTAGAATCTACAAATATTATACAAGCTTGATTTTTCCTATTGAAGAGTTTTTGATTTGTTAAGTTATCTTAAAAGGGATTGATCAAATTAGACTAAAAATTTATACTATAGTAGAGGTCCTATTTCAAGGCTCTGTATTTTTTTGTAAATTCCAAAAATGGTGTTCTTGTTTTGCAGAGGGTCCATTACTTTTATTCTCTATAAAGCGCTTTATCCTGACAGAACAACTGTAAAAAATATTATTTTTACAGAAGTTTATCAGTGATTTTTAATTTAGAAGTGAAAATAGTTGGCTTTTATTTTTTGTAGATCAGGTTAAATATGCATCATTTTTTAGATTATCTTATAAGTAAATCTGGCTGAAACATTAAACATTTAGGCTTAAGTTAGCTTACTATCTTCACAAATAAATTCAATATAAATGAGTTTATATTGTGAGTATCAATCATAGACCCAATTATAAGTAATGCGCCAAACCAATTATAAAACTGCCTACCTACAAATAATTTTGACCAATTTATTAAAAAAGTAGCAAAATGTATCGTATTATAAGATCTAGATCTCAAGGCGGCAAATACATTCAAACTTTTGGATTAGGGTACTATCTCCAACAGAATGAGAACTTAAGGTTTTCAATCTAACAGGCAAGCTAATGATCAAAAAACCTAACAAGGAGAATACTTATTAAAAAAAACATGTATTTTTCAATGTTTATTAAGCCCAAATCTCTAAAAATCTTGCATGTTTATTCTTCTTACTGTTGAATTTCCAGGTGAATTTGTCTAAAAATTCTTGTTGCTTACTAGTTGCAACTCTTTTTCTTTGCTAAATTCTAATTTTGCCCTTTTATCAAAAGACACCAATGCCTGTGTATCATTCCAGGTTTCTTTATTGATCATTTGTACTTATGGCAAACTATTATATGCATAAAATTTTGCTTATCTTAATTTCTGTATTATCTATGTTCATCTATAAATATAGTAAATTACTAGCAACTTTCTCAATAGCAATAGAAATGGGAAAGTGAGCATGTGTAGTTTTTTAGTTGCAATTCTGCTTATCACAATTCTTCCTAACATGCTTTTTAGTAAAATCTTAAAATGAAAAATTGACAAACACAACCTTCTTTTTATAATAATGAATTTTGATAAAAAAATTAAACTATTAAAGGTTTCTTTACATAATAAACCCTGCTATTATTGCATGCACTTTATTAAGCACCAATTTAATTCTTTTGTTAAATAGACTATAAACTTACTGTTGTAACTTTCTATAGCAAACAGCCATTAGGCTCAGAATAGGTATCCAACATGACTGACGCATCCCATTGCAAGGGATCCCATGGACTGACGGGGCCAAGGAACTGTAAGGACATCTGCGCGCTAAAGATTCATTCAGGAATCTAGTTTAAGAAAATCCTACACGGATCAAACTCTGCGGAATTCAATATCTGGATCTCTCAGGTGAAAGATAAAAAGAGTCCTTTCCTCCCCATCTTTCTAGCGCCGCTTTTTAAATCATATCTACTTTCAATATTAATAAACCTACCATTCAACCAAACCCTTTGAATTTCTCTAATTTATATACTCCAACAATCTTTAAACTATGCCTCCCAGGACCAATCAGAAATGATCACGCCAGTCAAGATGTCTTTGAGCTATTGTCTATTGTGGCACAGGATGTTGTTCAAAGAGCTATTCACCTTGGGTCTACCTTAGGGCCAAAGGCTCTCCGCAAATACATTGCTACAATGACAACCAAACAGCTCAAAGTATACTGGGTATTCCTCAGCGGTCAGCAGGACCAAATGGCTACCCTAGAGGGTGACTCCTTTTTGGTGGCAACCAACCAGGTTTCATTGATGGTTGGGAAAGTCTTTAACATTGGAGCCCAATGCGGGGGTGCTTATGGAAGCGCCTGTAGTTGGGGAGACATGAAAGCAAGTTTGCTTTCTAAACCCAAGTTGTTCAGTGGAAGATCTCCAAGGGGTACAGGTTAATTGAGAATTTCAAATTAAGAACCAATAATATGGACAAAACTACCTGCGTAGCCTCATTCAAGGCTCTATGCAGGTCAGAAGTTATCTCCTGGCTTTTGGGCCAAGGCTTTGCCTCATGGGACAAACTTGAGAAGAGTTTTAAGTCTAATTGGTGCAAGAAACTAGAACCAGAAGAAGCTCTAGGCAAACTTTACAAAGTAAAGCAAAAGGAATTTGACCATATCCAAGTATATATCTCCCAGTTCAAAGAGCTCCGGAGATTCTTTAAATCCATTGTAGCCAAGGCAGAAACTATCTGGTTGTTCATGGAGAATGTTCAACCTTCCCTCCGTCATTAAAACCGGGAAATCAAGCAGAAAAAACTGGGATAGGACCAGTTTATAGAGGAAGTCTCAATCAGGAAGAACCTAGAGTGATTTACTCCCAGCTTAGGAAGAAAAAGAATTTTTTCTACCATGCCACAGGAGAGGGAGAGAAATCCAAACAAAAAGGGATCAAAAAGGAGATCAAAAGACTGCAAAGTCTCATGTCACAAGGGCGGGGCCCAACCAAGAAAAAGAAGGCCAAAAACCTGTCCAAGGTGAGATTCTATAAGTGTAACAAGCACAGCCACTTTGAAGCCAACTATCCCAAGAAACAGGGTAACAAGCAAGACTTGTCAGCTGTAAGTTTGGAAAGAGACAGCCAGGAGTAGACAATGAGATGCCTACTCCTGGACCCAGTAATCCCACCAACGCGGTACTATGGCCACATAAAGTTATAAAAGATTATGGGCAGTGGAAAAAGCCCTCCAATATCAAAAAGGCCCCTCCCAAGCCCCAGCCAAAGATAAATTGGGATGTGTTCATAGCTCTCCCGTCCAACTGATTCAAACAGCTGGACAAAAATAAAGACTTAGATAGGAAAGCCTTTGCCAAGTCATTTAACCTTGCTTGCAAAATCAAGGAGTTCAAATGGTCTGATAAAAACTTGCTCACAGTGCCTGCAAAGGTATCCAATAAAGTAGTATCAGCCATAGTAGATACCGGGAGCACTGGTATTGTCATCTCATGTGGGTGTTTTGACACACTGGGCCTTGTCAAGGATGCCAAAGTGTCATTGACACTATCATCCATCACTGATACCATGATGGCACCACAAAAAGCATTTTACAATGTTAAGATACAGGTAGGGAGTAGTGTATTCAGACTCCCCACCATTGTAGCCAAAGGCCTTCAATTTGACCTACTCTTGGGGGTTAACTGGATTGCTGCGGCCAAGGCTCAGATTGACATCAACCAAAAGACGTTGGTTGTCAATGGGGAAATCATCTGAATGAAAACCCTACAAGACCCAGTAATCAATCTATGCCAGGGTATCACAAAAATATACTCCCAAGAGCAGGTAACTCTGGAAGGAGGTAAATTTGGGACATTCCCAATTTACCACAAGAATGTACGGGGAGATGACCCATATTTGTTCATCTCCGCCATGGATAATCCAGAGTGACATCTTGGTTGCTCCCAAGCTGGACAAAATGGCGGACACGTTATCCCTACTGAATCTGTCACACAACCCCCTCACTGTCCAGAAGGAGCAGTGCCTAGGGGGATTTAAATCCTTTAGGGATCCAGATGTTCTAAATTAAACTAAATTTAAAATACTATTTTTGCATTTTTTAAACATTAAAAGTAGATTGATCCATCTATCTCTTAAAGATAGGGCACCATGGAAAAGTTGTTGGGAAAATGGGCAACAGTACTTTTCAGAAGTAAATACAATGTAGGGCTCACAGAAGTGGACTACCATATCCAGTTAAATAACAATAAGCCTGTTAAAAGTTACGTCCCAAGATACTCTTGGGCTGTACAGGAAGCAGTTTTTGAAGAAATACAAAAATTAAAGGATGTAGGGTTCATAGAACCCTCCTAAAACCCATATTCTGCACCAATAGTGTGTGTGCCTAACAAAGACAATTCAATGAGAGTATGCATCAATTAGTAAATGGTAAATAGGCACATTGTAAACAATGCCTATCTGTTACATTGCATCAAGGATTAGCTTAATGCAATGGAAGGGGCAACTTTGTTCACTACCTTAGTTCTTACTAAGGGGTACCACCAGATGAAGTTGCACCCAGATTCCAAAGAGATAACCGCCTTTACAACCCCAATAGGGTTGTTTCAGTGGCAAGTCCTCCCAATGGGAATGAAAACATTTTGAGTCATATTTCAAAGGCTAATGGATCAAATCCTAGGGCCTTTACAACCACAATGTACTGTTGTATATATCAATGATATTACCATCTTTAGTAAAACAATGGAGCAACACCTTGTGGATATAGAAGCGGTGCTAGAGAAGCTAGCAAAAGCAAGTCTAAAAATAAATGTGGACAAATGCTCTTTTGCACAAGACAAAGTGTAGGTCTTAAGACATATTGTCAGCAAGCAGGGTGTTAAAACTAGTCCAACCTTGTGGAAGGGATCCAGTAGAAAGCCCCTCCAACTAACATAACCAAAGTCCAAGGATTCTATGGAATGGCCAATTTCTATAGGAAGTTGATCCACAAATTTGCAGAAATTGCCAAGCCACTGAATGAGTTGACCCGGAAAAAGTCCCAAGAGGCTTCTAGCTGGGGAAATTGACAGCAAGAATTATTCAATAAAATGAAAACCATATTGACCAACAATCCTGTGCTGCAATATCCCAATATGAACAAAGAATTCAATATTGAGACAGATGCTTCTAACATGGGTATAAGGGCAGTCCTATCCCAAGATTACACTATAGATGCTGAGGTGCACCATTTATTAATTGCATATGCAAGCCGTACTCTTACCCCAGCAGAGCGGAATTATAGTACCACCAACCAAGAAGGGTTGGCCGTTGTATGGGCAGTGAAAAAGTTTGAGTCCTACATACATGGTAAACATTTTACAATAATTACCAACCATAACGCTATGAAGGCTATAAGCAGTAAGGCTAAGTTAGAAGGCAGGCTGATGCAAGCAGCCAAATATTTGATGCAATTCAATTTCACCATCAAATACCATCCTGGTAAGGATAATCCTGTGGCCAAGTATTTGTTCAGAGCAGCCAATATGGTGGTAGAACCTGTCCATGATGAAATGGAGGACCAGGAAAGGAGGACAGCCAACAGAAAGAATCAGTTGTTTGTCCCCAAAAACCAACAAGAAGAGCTTGTGAGGCTGAGTCACAAGCAGAGAATGGGGCACCTGAAACATGCCAAGTTAATACTGTTCCTGCAGCAAAGATATTACTGGAAGGGAATGGCCAGCAACATTAAACAAATCATTTGTAAATGTCAACCTGTACCCAGATGGACCCAGTAATTAGTTACTGGCTGTTGAAGCCCATCTCAGTGAACCATCTGTTCCAGTTGGTGTCATTAGACACAGGACACATTGTATCCCCTGACAGGAAACAGTATTAATTTGTGCTGGCTATAGATCACTTCACCCAATGGGTAGAAGTGCAGGTCATACTGGTTGAGACCTCTGAAAATATCATAAGGTTCATAAATGATTGCCTAGTGTCAAGACATGTATGTCCCTTGGTGATTCAGACCAATAAAGGGAAACCGTAAGTCTCACAAGCAATAAACCAGTTCCCAGAAGAATACAGTATTAAGCACACAGCGTCAGAACCATACCATTCTAAAAGTAACAGAATGGCTGAACAAACCATCCAAACCCTAAAAGGGATAATGGAAAAGTTGAAACTAAGGAACATAAAGGAGTAAAGGAGCACATAAACATAGTGGTCACTGCTTATTGGTTGGTGTCCCACCAAGCCAAAGGGTTCTCCCCATTCATGATGATATATGGACAAGAGGCTAATATGCCAGAGGAAATTCCTCACACAGACTACAAGTTATATGAGAATTATGAGTCAGCTGTAAAATCATTTGTCAAGAAACTGACCAATGCGCACCAAAAAGCTTGGGTGGCAAATCAGCAGTACCAGGACAAAATGAAAGTATACCACAACTAAACCAAAATAGGTAAGAAAGTGGTACCAACATTTGCCATAGGGAATCTAGTATAAATTAATATCCAACAACAAATCCCAAATATTAAACTTGGTAGAGTTAAATGGATTGGGCCATGCAAGATTGTAGGATCAGCACCCGGGCCATTATACAGCCTAAAATACAAGCTGGGGGACGTCCCCATAGTATATAAACAGACCAACCCACAACACATGAAGCCATTCCATAGCATAACTAGCTGATACCCCTGCACCAAAATCATGTCTTTTTTTTTTCTCCCCTTGAGGTTTTCTTTTTCAGCTCTGGCGGGTGGGGCTAGCCAATAAGAGTCAACCAAGACCTAGAAAGACTCCCAGCTAGCTTGGTTAACCAGAAGCCTTGAGTAAATAATGTTGTAACTCTTTTAACAAACAGCCATTGGGCTCAGAACATGTAGCCAACATGACTAACGCATCCCATTGCAAGGGATCCCAGGGACTGATGGGGCCAAGGAACTGTAAGGACAGTCCGCGCGCTAAACATTTATTTGGGAATCTAGTTTACAAAAAATCCTACACGGATCAAACTCTGCAGAATTTGATATCTGGCTCTCTCAGGTGAGAGATAAAAAGAGTCCTTTCCTCCCCATCTTTCTAGCACCGCTTTTGAATCATATCTACTTTCAATATTAATAAACCTACCATTCATCCAAATCCTTTGACTTTCTCCAATTTCATATACTCCAACAATCTTTAAACTATGCCTCCCAGGACCAACCAAAATAATCACGCCAGTCAAGATGTCTTTGAGCTATTGCCTATTGTGGCACAGGATGATTTTGAAGAGCCATTCACCCCGGGTTTTTCTTGGGGCCAAAGGTTCTCTGCAAATACATTGCTATGATGACAACCAAATAGCTCAAAGCATGCTGGGTACTCCTCAGAGGTCAGCAGGACCAAATGGCTGCCCTAGAGGGCGAATCCCTTTCTATGGCAATCAACCAGGTGTCATTGATTTTTCGGGAAAGTCTCCAACAATTACATATACCAATTTTTTTCCAAAATAAAAAATTTATACTACAATCAAATACCAATTACTTGATTTTTTTATCAGGTAGCACTATCTTTTTATCTTCTGTACAATAAGATAATACTTATATAAGCATGTAATATTTAGTTAAATCTTTATTTAATTAGCAAACAAAAAAGTTTCTACTATGTGTAAACTTTTGGGGGGGGATATTATTTTTATCTCATTAGTGAAAGTGAAGGTTTCCTTAGCGTTGTAGTCTTTTCTTTTGGGAATAGATTTCCTGAATTATTTCCTTTACCCTGTTATACCTCTTGAGGGATGCTCAGTTGATAGGACTATTGTTGTTCTTCATTTCATTGCTAAGTAAGACCTTCTCCACTCTGTGCTGCTTGAGTTGAAGGTTAGAAATTCAGGTGTCTAAGGTGGGGTTGGTGAAGTTAATCTTCTTGTTGAACTGCCAGTGCCAGCTTTCCAAGGTGGAGATGGTTCTCAGGGCATCCGTCTTGAAGTACTCTTCCTGGTTCCAGCTTATCTTGCCTTTGATCTTCATGCCATGTCTAACATTCCTTAGGTTCCCAGTCCACTGTCTTCTGAAGTACTCCACAAAGGGATGGAAGATGAGCTCATGCTCTATAATATAGGAGATATTAAGTAAGGCCTCCAGTGTATTGTTGACCATTGCCTTGGGGATAAGAGCCAGCGCCTGGAAAAACTTGAAGGCCTGCTTGGTCTTATTAGTTGCATCCCTTTTAACCCTTTTGTTTAGCTTAGGGAGATTCAGAAGCCTCCTCTCAAGGCACTGAGCAAAGTGCAAGTAGCACCCATGAGGGATGCCCCTAAAGATGGATACAAAGGCCTTGGCTTGGGCAAGCTCAAAATCCACCAAAAATTCATTATAGTAAGGCTGGGTGGAACTGGAGTTCTGGAGGGAGCTGGTCTTGGTCTTGGGTTGAGCTGTTGACCTCTTCTTCTTGGGTAACTTTTGTAGTGCTCAGTTAAGACCATATCTAACTCTGCTTTGAATCTTATTAGGACATCCTTATAGGTGGCCTAAGTGGACCCAGTCATCAGAAATAAGCCAGAGGAAGAGCACTGTTCTTGAACTGGGCATTGATTGTCCAGATCTGCCTAAACAAGTGAGGAGCACTCCTGAAGGTTGCTTTGGCCAACCACTGGTCAGCCTCAAGGAGCTTAAGAAGGTTCCAATCTGCGCAGAAACAGATGATCCTGTACTTAAGATTTTCCCCATTATCAAAGAATGAAAATATTTTCCCTTATTTAGTTACTTGCATTGGGGGTGATTGTTGGAGTTTTTAGGGAGGAAGACTTGGATCCCATAGCTCTACTAGTCTTTCTTATACCCTGGAAGTAGTTGGCTAGGTCCATATTAATTACCCAGGAGTAATGAGACCTTGGGTTTTATCCTAATAACTTCTCATATATCAGGTCATCACTAACACTTCTCCTATTAGTAACAGGCAAACACTGTCATAGGAACCAACAGAACATCCTCTTGTAAAGATTGGTGGGGGACTTGCAGGTATGGTAGATAGGGGGCTTCTTGGTCTTCTGCCGCTGCCTCTTCTGTTTGTTGGTCTCAAAAAACTTGTCATACCCCTCCAAGGTAAGCCTCACTTGACAAACAGTACCCTCACATTGGTAATGATGAAGTATCTGGTCCTTCCCCTCATCCCAACAGATAAAGAGATACCCATTGTAGTAGTAACCAGACCCCCTCTTGTAGACATTATAGGGAATCCCATCTTCCACCTCTTAGGGACAACAAAAGTATAGTTGGGACCTATACATTCATTATGGATAGTCAGGAGATCAAAAGGGGGGTACTTCCGGTTGGGAAGATCCTTTTGTCTAACCTATTTTCTTTTAGTTGTAGTACCAGCTTCCAATGCCCTTGCCTTTTCAGCTTCATCTTCCTCTTCATCAGCGTACTTGAGAGTGTCAATATTAATGATTTCATCCTCATTGTCTTTATAGTAGTAAGAGTCACAGTCACTTTCAACCCATTATTGACCAACCATGATAAGGGACGTGGGTCTACTCTCATCCTCAAGGGATAGGTCAGCCAATAGGGCAGTGTCCCTTTCTTTCTGTCTGGCCTTAGAGGTAGGTTGAGATTAGGTTCTGCCATAGTTTCTGAAAGGGGTTTTGGGTGGGGGGTTTATGCTAAAACTAAAGGATTAATGGTAGGGATTGGGTGGGGTATTAGAACTACAGCTGGGAGTTTGGTAATGGGTAGGAGAGGGGGGGTTAGATTTGGTAAGTTAGTTATTAGCCCAATGAGAGAGTCCTTAAGCTGTTCCATTGTTAATGTATCAAAAATTCCTCCTTCAACTACAGAGAGGTCACTGTTAGTGGGGTAGATGATGTCCTCATCGCCCTCCACCTCTCTTTTCCTCTGGTTCTCCTGCTCCTGTTCCTTAATCTTCTGAATAATATCATCCTGATTAATGCTGCTCTCTTCCTCATTTTTCACTACCCTCAATATATTCATCCATATAGCCGTCCTCCTCTTCTTTTATATCATAAAAGATTTCTTCTTCTTCCTCTTCTTAAACTTCTTTTTTTCTTGGGATCCTCTCGGGGCTAGGGTAATTGAAATTAATCTTTTTCCTTTTAATAATTGGGATGCTTCCTTAGTTCTCTATTCTATTTTTTTAGCCTCCTACAACTCCCTATTGGTTAGCTCAGTTGACGTCTTTTGGAGGAAAGATGAAGCCAGAGACTTTTGGGTTAGGGTAGGTTTAGTGATAACTGGGGTATCCTGAATGGAGGTGGTGGGCTTTGGGGGTGTGAGTATCTTGGCAAAAATAGGGGAAGCTTTTTTGGGGGTGTTGGGTTTTTGGGTAGACTTGGGGGTAGTTCCAGGTGGGGCCTTTTGACCTTTCCTCTTTCTCAAGTTGAACATGATGATTACACTAATATATATATATAAATAACATACAGTCACATAAAGAATTGGAAAAAGATTTTATAAATGTTTTTATTTGTTTATAGGGAGTTTAAGAAAGTCTATAATAAGTTTACTTGTGATTTGTTATTTTACCTTTATGTGTTATTATAAAGATTAAGTAGATAAATGTTTAATTACTAATGATACGTAAAAAAATGGCAAAAAAGGTACTTCTCAAAATAAGAAGATGTTTATAAAGAATATCTAAGCTTAATTTAATAATTTGATATGGTGATAAATACAGAAATAATAATATAAAAGACAAGATAAATTGAGTTGAGATTAGATAAAAATTATTAGGCAATTTTTGCTAGCCATGTTTGATGAATTTAATTAATGAAGCACTAATTTTTGGATCTTAATCTTTGCTATCTAAATTAAATCAACCTATAATGAATGAAACTAAAGTTTCTATATCAAAAATTATTTCTTCTATGTTTTTTTATAAAATTTAACATGATAGAAGCAGAGAATTATATTTTTATAAGAATAGTAGTATATGATAATATAGTAATAATTTAAGAGCATAATTTCTATAAATGAATTAATTTTTAATATGGTTAAGAGAATAATTGAGTATTACAGAAGTCAAAAGGGAGTTTGTAGTCCAAATTTTGTTATTAAATTGCATTAGGTATGTCTCAGGTGATTTGATAGTAAATTTGTTAGTAAAATAGGTTTAATTAAAAGCGCATTTTTTAATTCTGTTTTGCATTAAGCTGATTGCATAAGGCATTTTTGCAAAAGGCAACAAGTATTTTACTAATGAAAATTTCTTACTTTTTAAAAAATCTTGGTTCTTTTTGTTTAAATTCCTTTTATAATACCCCCCAGTTTTTTTGTTAGACAGAATTGCATTAGGAAAATTGCATATGAGCACTTTCCCATAGGAATTATTGCTGTAGCTTTTTTATCTCCTAGATCACAAGAAGAAGCTTAGGCAAATTTAACATCTACCTCTACAATATATAAAGCATCATTCTTATTACCTAAAGCACAACCTCTATGATTCTTAACCTTAAAATCAAGCATTGTTATAGAAAATTTAACAACTCTATTTGGACCGCCAATTTTATCATGAATAACAGTGTAAATTATAGCTAACTCTATCAAGTTGTTAAACACTTTCTGTAAAAATTTTTAATTAATATTTAATTTATCTATCATAGATTACCTAAAATCATTTAAAGGCCACTTTAAGTTATCTTTATAGCTGTTAAAGAAGGAGATTGTAAATTTTAGAAAACTTTCATTCCTGATAATATTTTAAATTTGTACTTAAAAAAAATTTGTGTTAATGCATTTCCAATACTGGCCATTTAAACAATTGTAATGTTTTTAAGTTCCATAGGCTGTCTAAATTGCTGACATGATTGTTTTATCCTGATTAATCTTGTCTTTGTTGGATAATGTGCTAATGTTGTGTTTTCCATATCTACTGGATATCTATAAATTTATTTAAAATTACATTGAGAAACTAGTAAAAAATAGATACAATCCAAAAGAATAGTTTAATCAGAGGTAAGTAACTTAACTTGTAGAGATATTTCTTTCATAATGAATCTTGAAATTTTTAATCATATGATTGGCACCCCTGATCAAATATTGTGGGGTTATTTTCCCCTTATGTAGATTAAGGGTAATTTCCCCTTGAATTTGGAGATAATACCCCTGATTAAAACTTTTCAAGCCCAAACCTTAATTAAGAGACTAAGATCTGATTATGTCATGACCCCAAAGTTGCATAACCAGGCCTTGGATCTTACTCAGGGGCTGGGACAGCCAAGCTAAAGTGGTTACTTTGAACAGAACCGCTTTGCTGAACACCTTAACCACTACAGAAGATTGGGATTTACTAGCCCCAAAGACCAGTAGTGAACACACTGGGATCATGGTATTAAGGGCCGGAACCACTGCAAGTGGTTCAGCCATGGTTGTAGAACAATTATATTATTAGTACTTAGATTTGTAACGTTGAATAATGAACAAAAATAGAAAGTAAAGTAATATAAATAATCTTTATAGAATTAAAATATCTAAAAATAAATAAGTCAAAAGAGACCAACAACCTTCTTGGAGGAATTTCCCAAAGTTTTATCTCTGAGAAATTTTGAGATTTGGTGTAACCTTGCAGGCCCTAGGAACGCCTTAATAAAGTATTTGTGGGATTTGATACTAGTATTATTCACCTTAGTGATGGTGATTGAGTCCAAAACAGATAGAAGTCTATTAGGACCATCAGGAGAATCCTTGAGGTTCATGACAGATTGTCGAGGACATCACTCATAGAGCTAAAATCACCTTATAACAAACAAACCGAAGTGACATGAAAAAGCAATATACTACATATAAAACTAATGTTGAAATTTTAAAACTAGGTATAATTCATGTGTCAAATACTTTTTTCAGTCATAAAATAATAAATTTTTTTGATAGTATAATGGTAATGTTTTCATGGTACTAAAGAAACCCTCTTTACTGCGTTGAACGGCAAATTATAAGTAACTAAAAGTTGGCTAATTTTTTTTTTGGCTGTACGCCTTAAGGTTTTCTACATGGTGCGTCCTAAGCTGAATTAGTTAATTCATTGGTAACTAAGCTTATAATCTTTACCTGATCTATTCATTTCACCATCATAGCAATTTTTAAAGACAAACAAATTAGTGTATACTAAGCTAGGCTGATTATTTAGATTCATTAATAATTGCTATATTATAAAATTTGTACTCATTTTCTTTAAAAAAGACTTCAAAGAGCCAAGATAATTGGTCCATATTGGTATGAATCATATGGGACTTTTCAGTTTTTTATTGCCGAATTTGAAGTTTTGGATGTGACTTAGGTATAAGGCCATTTTTAACGACCGTATGGCTTATTTATATAAGCTCTATGGTTTATATTATGAAAAATCAATATATATCTACTTGGTAATTAAGAATATCTCATATTACAAGTAATTCATGTCCAGTTGTTATTTTTTAGTGCCTGATAATGCTTTTTTGATGGTTATTTTGGGAGTTTTAGATACTTTAAGATAGAATAATAAGTGTAGATTAAAAGACAACACACACTTAGCTTATATAAAAAACTCAAACATAACTGTAATACTTATGCCTTTTTGGCCATATATTGTATGAAACTATTGATATAAGAAACCTTAGGCGATATAAATATAATCTAACTCCTTTAAATAAAGACGTACGAATCAAGCGATCTATAAATGAAGGATCACAAGTAGTGATAGAGATATAAAACTTGTTTTTGAGTCACTTACTAGATACTATAAATATTTCGTTTTACCAACGAGCAGTACATTTTAATACAATATTTACTATACTCGGTAAATTAGATCATAAAGATAAGAATGTCTTCGTCCAGATTCGAACTGGAGACCGTCTGTGTGTTAGACAGACGTGATAACCAACTACACCACGAAGACATAAAATAGAAGTATTATACAAGTATAAAATATGTCATAGATAAAAATCTTTTTTTGATAGTAGTTGAAGCCAGATATATAAATGATAATTATGAGGTAATTAATATTGTATCATTTGAGAATATTTGTAAAAGATAGATTCAGGTATCCCTCAAATGTAATTTTACAAGATTTTGATACAAATCAATTAGTGACAGATAGTGATCTAGATATAATCTTTTAAAGCAATAGTAGATGTTTTTTTCAACATTTATTTTAATTTTTAGAACCAATAATCTAGGAAAGTAATAATAAAATCAATATTGAAACCATTCTATACTTTTTGAAAAATTAATTAAATTAATCAAGTTTGTTAGAATCTATGCTTATTTTATGATAGTTTAATCCTACATCACAATGATCTATAAAAGCTTACTTTAAAAGAGAATCAAGTTAATTTGACTTTATATAAAAGTATCTAGAAACCTAAAACTTTGTTCTCAGTGGTATTCAGACCTTTAAACATAGTCTTAACACAATTTATATAGCTTTCTTTCTGCAGCTGTTGTTATCAGACTTCTCTTGATCTTCTTATTAATAACTCTTTTCAGAAAACTAGATTTGTTCCTGCTACTATTTTTGGAAGAA
>CAOJZF010000311.1:0-24903 GCA_948465475.1 Thalpophila matura
GTACGGGTATGAGGTCAATTACATTTTTACTTTATCAATTTCTCCAGCTGCAACTTCTAAATTTGAGGTATAACTAGGAGGAATTGTCGAATTCTGAGTCAATATAATTATTAGATTCCCCTGTAGTAATTGAACCTAAATTATCTAAAAGATTAATTTCAGTATGTAAATTAATTTTAATTAAAAAAATAAATTAAAGTAGTGTTTATATATGGAATAGGGCAGGATAATCCTAGGCTCCGGGGTTCTGGGTGGCCAAATGGTTCTTGCAAATGAGGCAATCCCAACTAAAGTGGCCAAGTGAGTTACATTTTTAGCAACAAAGAAAAGAACTAGTACCATACATATAGCTGAGGCTTTGAGACCAGGTTCAATTATCTTCTCATCAAGGTAGAGAATTAGAATTCTCAAAAGAAGCAAGAGTCAAACTGGGCGGTTTGGGGGACTGAGTAAGAGCTTCTTTGAGATGGTAAGCTTCTGTTATCAATCTATTAAAGTTGTTATGTTGAGGTCAAGGGATGAGAGACAAGTGGATCTGTTAACATGGTCCTTGATAAACAACTAGGTCAACTGGATGGGTTCTAGTTCTAGACGTTAAAGGGCTTGTTTGAACATACAGGCAGATAATTCTACCATTTAATTCCCTGAGATTGGTTCAAGAAAGCATTGAGTTGTTATAGGAGGGAAAGTAAATTGCAGATGTTGAGAGAGTAAACAAAAAACCAACGCATTATATGAAGTTTTATTTTAGTAAGCAGATTCTAGGATCAATAAGAGGGAGTTCTAAAAATTCTTGAGGTTGCCTATTTAGTTACATCTTAAAAAAAATTGTTACCTAAGATGACAACGTTTTGTTATTGGTTGATGATATTATAGTATTTATTGACATATTTCAGCGGTAGTTAAGCAATTCTAAAACTTGAATTTTTCACATTAGTGATGAGATTGATGGTCTGGTTATGTTGATGCGAATTATATCACCTATAACTTAATAGAAAGGAGGAGAGAAAACTAAGAACAACAAGAAAGCATTAAATAACAACACAAGTTTTACAAGAAAAAAGTAACTAAATCCTCCAAGAAATATATACTCAGTTAGAAGGTGAGGGATACAGCTACTGAGGAGAGAAAAAATTGAGATAAAGGGATAAAAAGTTATGTTACAATTAAAGAAAGTAGGCATGAAAAATTGGCCAGATCTGATAGAAAGAATACATTATATTCGCCCAGGATAGAGAAACTACTCCTCTAGAGAAAGCCCAAACACCAAGCTGGGAGCTTTCTGGATCAATTCTCAGGATCTGAGGACCTTAAGGAGAATTCCCAAGAATATCTCCATAGAATAGATAATAGTGAGATGACTAAGGGTCATCTTTGGAGAAGGGGGAGAAAAAAGATTCTTAAAAAACCCAAACATGTCAATGGGATATTAGGATTACAAGTAGATGTATTCTGATAATTTGGTATGCAGATTGTTAGTACTAATAACTTACAAGCCAAAGTACTATAAGGAAAAAACAAAAATTAAGGATAATTTAAATTGCTTATTCTAATAAAATTTGATCTAAGTAATCATAACAAGGATTTTTGGACATAGTAACCAGTTGATAATATTTTCAAAAAATTTGAGGTTAAGTAAATTTGGTGCAAAGGGGGGAAATTTAACATGAGAATCCTATGAGAGATGTTTAAATATAGCCAAAAGGAATATTTTGCTAGAGAATCCAATAAAATATCTTCCAATATGCTAAGAATCCCTTTTAGAGTCAACTATTCTAAGAGAAATAAATTGTTGCAGATATGACAAAATTGTACAATATGAGCTGAAATTTTACAAGTGTTAGAAAATTATAAGGAGAACCTACTGAGGTTATTGGAAACTTAGAGGACTATAAGTTTGTTAGCTAGTCCCACATCATTCCCCTGTAGTAAAATTTATAATCACTTTTTTACTATAGGATCCTTTATTAATTACATATTACAATGACTATGATAGATATTGATTTTCCTCTTAAATTCAATTTAAATATTAATTAGTGATATTAAAACAACCCTCAGCTTGTTTGGTAAAAGCTTTATGACTAAACTGTATATGAGTCAATTCTGTTTCTTTTCTAAAACCTCATATAAAATAAAATTTGTTAATTTTCAGAATCAAAAGCTTTACCACTACTTAATACATCTCCAATCTAAGTATTCTTTGTGGATGTGGCATCTATATCTCTGTTTGCTTAATACTAAATGTAGTCTGGTTTCATCAGTATGGTAAAAAAATTTGATCTTACAATGAAAAATCTTCATTAAATCCTTTGTTATTATCACAGTATTCACAGTAAAAATCAAATAGATTAGATTTAATATATAAATTATACTATTAACTATTCAACTAATCTTATATTAATAGATTCTGAGTGTCTCAAAATTTACTTAATGATACTGTTTTTGTCATAAATTTGCAGAGTTAGTAAGTAGTTTCAAAAAAAAACCACTACTCTAGCCAATTCTCTATACATAGGACCAACCAATAGTTTTAATTACTGATCTCGATCATCCTAATATAAAACCCATCCTAGTAGGTCCATATAATGAAAGAGGCCAAAAAATCAACTTAAGACAAGGTAAAAGCAGGAAAACTAAAAAATTGTCATCAACAAATAAATATACAAAGAAACAATTTATCATCAAATTTAATATAAGAGAATCCACCTAAGGGGCAGAGGAGGTGGAAGGGGATTAATAAAGCAGTCAGGGTAATGAAATTTTGATAATATTGTGGGATTTTGATTTTCAATTTGATTCTAGGATTATAATTACAGCCAGAAGCAGAGTGGAACTTCAACTGGGCATCACTTCATAGATCTTTTATTTAAGACAGGCTCATAATTCAACGTTCATAGGAAAAAATTCATGCTCTTACAATGAGATAGATCCCAGCGCCATATTTGAAGGCCAAATCGGAATATGGACCAATGCAGAGAGATTTATGTCATTTTTATGACAATTTTACTCTTTTTTATTCTCTTAAAAGAGGAATACACAATATGAATTGTGTAATCATTTTCTTTTTTATTGATTTGTAATTTTCCTTGGCCAACTTACTTTCAGCAGATTTTATAATTATAGTTAGTTTTTCTTATTCTTAATGATTGATCCTTGTACCCTGTCTAAATAATTAAGGGAGATATTTTGAACTGTTAATTTTTGGCAAAATTTTCTTTTGATTAGATTTCTAAAAGTAATAATTTTTATGCTCAAATCCAAGACCTTAGATCAGTGTTAGACATAAATCAAACCAGATGTATTTACATTAAAACCCCCTTTAAAACCAAAAGCTTTTAAACTCAGATAATTTAATCCTTCTAAATATTTAGTTGGAGATGGTACTCTAAAAAATAGCTTTCTGAAGTAATTCTACTAAGGAAAAATGTATTCCACTCAAATACACTTGCAATAGGAGCTAATCTTATATTTTTTGTCTAAATCAGCATAAAGTTTTGTATTTTTGCAATAGTAATTTTTTTGACTTTCAATACCTAAAAGCCTTATAATGCATGAAAAATGTTTAAAATACTACTTAAGGAAGTTTTTAAAGCACCAACATATTATTTATTAAAATTATTATATTTATATGACTTGGCCTGATCAATGTAAGGCATTTTTAGTATTTGATATTATAGCCTTGATAAGGAGAGCTTAATTGATTATACGGTTTAAGGTCTTATTGCAAGCAAATCATATCAAAATTAAATATATTAAATGTGATTTATATTGGAAAGCTAAATTTTGGAGTACAAATTCCAACCTGATTTAGTATGTTATAACTAATGAGGAATTGTTTTCTTGCTTAATAAAAAAAATATCTATTAGCATATCTTACATATAAAATATAGTGCCATATCATGATGTGCTATAATTATAAAAAAGATCATGTAATATGTATAAGATGATTGAATTTCAAAAAGAGATAAGATTAAAATTATTGGTAATATTAACTAAAGTAGCCAATCTAATAATAAAAGAAGGAATAAAGGATATATTCTATCTACTGAGTTTTTTAAGCCATGACCTACGTCTAAATAGACAGTTTTTTTTAAAATTATATAAAAATTATGTTTATGTTTTAGAAATAACTGAAGAAAGAAAAAGACTTTAATTGAATTTAAAGCTTTTAGCTTAAACTAGAACATAAATTTATTATAGTAGTTAAGTTATATTAAAAATAATCTTAATAATCACATAATTATATAATTTTTTCTAGTCTTGCTTAAATTATACAAAATGATAGTTTTTTTATAGAAACAATTTCCAGGTATATGAATACCTTGGATTTTATCTAACTATATACATATGTTAATATATAGTTTTAGTTAATTAAAAGACTTGATGATAAAAACTAGCCTCTATATTATGGAGGATTTAGATATTTTGCTAAGGCCTAACATGTATTTGTATAATCTAATAATGGAGACTCTACCTGCATTATATTATGCACAATCAAGATCTTTACATAAATGTCTAGGTGATGAGATAGACCATGAGAATACTAGATATTCTTTAAACTTCCAGTAAAATGGCTTAATCAAAACTTACCAATATTTTCAAATTTATTTCAACAAAAGTGCAAAGTAAGTGATGATCTGGGTTCAAAGTTACCAGTTACTTAGTTTAAAAAGATTATATAAGAGAGGCTTAAGAGTCTTTATTATTAACTGTGAGGTTTAAGGTGAAAATGCATTGCTTAGTTAATCAAAGAATAATTTTTTGGGGGAGAAAGGAAAGAGATCTTTAAATCAAAATTGCAAGGGACTTTTCTTTAGCTAGGATTAGTCTAGATTTTTAATATTTTCCAACATTTTTTTATTTACAATTTGATAATCATTAGGGTTGAAACCATTTATAATCCACTAAATACTGTTAAATCAAGTTTAACTTTACTTTAACAATAAAACTGTAGGGGCATAATTGGCTGATTTGGATATATCCTATCATTTATACTGTAAAGATAGTTATATTTAGCAGATTTTTTCAGAGATCATAAATCTTCTACCATCATAACATCTGGTTTTTATAAGACTAATTTTAAACAATATTTTATATTTTGGTAAAGTAATTCTAGACTGTATCTACAGAGAAAGATCTAAAAACTATTTTTTATTAAGAAACAATATTTTGTAAATGAAATTAAGTATTTAGTTCAATTAGATCTTTTGAAGCTAAACAAGTGAAAAGATTAAATTAAATCATAAATTTTCAGCATAATTAATCCTATGTATACAACCCTTGTACTTAGAAGATAAGAAAAAAAAATCATTTTTTATTCTTTACATCATGAGAAAACCACATCTATATTAATACAATTAGCATTGAATAATAATACATCATGTAATTAGTTGTAAATTTTAAAACTTTATTCTGTGATAAGATAGAACAAAATCTAATTTTATAGCACAATTCATTTACTATATAAAATATATATAATTTATACACTATGCAAATTTAAAGCTTGTTTTTTGTATATTTCACAGATGAGTTTTAAATTTAAATGATGTTCTTTAAAAAAAATAGTTTTAAACTTAGGTTATATAATTAATTTTTTTTTAGCATCCTATCAATAAGGCACATATATCTATTTTTATTTAGTAATATAAAAACTAATTTTTTAACTAGGATTACCACTTTTCTATTAAACTTTAATTTTAACAGCTATCAACACTTTAATATAGAAAATCAATTACTGATGCAAAAGTATTCTAATCAACTAATGTAATAGTCAATTTCATCTTATGTAATGTAAAACCCCCCAATATAAAAGCATCCACTAAAGATATAATGATTTGTTGATAATTAATAGTGGCATTGTGAAACTTCCACAGAGATGCTTGCTTGCAGACTTTAGGTCTGGAGGTGGTCACTAGTATGGAGACTAGTGCCTAGGTTCTCTTCTGTGATAAGTTCTTGTCTAGCTAGTTATAGTTAGGAGATTTCTTATATCTTTGTGTTTAGTCTTAATTAAATACTTAACTTTATTAAAAAAGTAAGAATTTAGGCAGCAATGAAGTATAAGTGATATAATTTATTGATATCTACTTTGGGGATAAGAGGGGGGTTTAATAGTTTAAGAGAAGGAGAATTTAGGCTTTGAAAAAATTAGCAAGGTAAGGAGTTGAAGTCTTAAGTGCACTAGTCCTGGTATTACTATAACACAGTAATCACCAAAGAATCTTATCATTATCTTAAATAAAACTAGTCTTGAGTATTTTTTTTAATGTAATCTTGTTGAGGATGCTTATAGTAACAAGCCATGATAGTTGCTTGGGTTGCCATCTCTTAGGTTTGACTGGAATAATATTTTTTGATGAGATATAGCCTAGATTCAAGGTATAATCATCCTAGTATATAGGAGGGAGTTCTTGCCAAGAATCTAAATAAGAGTAGGGTCTTGCTGAGAATTGAGCTTTTTGAGATTCCTTGCCAAAAACCAGATGTGTTCAGGTCCTTTGCTGAAAGCGCGCTTGTGATAGCAATTGTTCAAAAATTTGTTTGTAGAATGTCTTAATTAATTAGTATTCCAATATTTTATAATTTGTTGCCAAGATTAGCTAATTGGCTGCATTTTTACCAAGCCTGTCATTCTAATTTAATTATTAGTAAAATAGGATTCAATTTTATTGTGTTTAGTGGAATGATATTAATTATCATTGATTAACTTATATTATAATTTGTATTGTTTTGCCTGGGCCAAGTGTTAGTATGATTGAGGATTCTTGCCAAGAATTTGTCCATGCATGGACTCTTGGCAAGTTTTAGCCTCTTCTAAAGGGTCAACTATAAGTTGGATCTATTAATCAGCTTATTTAATCCTTATTAGTAATTATGAACAAAGGCTTGAACTATTGCCTATGTCTGAGCCATTATTGTACTATTAATTATAGTCATATAGACTGATCACAATATACAGAAATAAACACAAGTGTAGCTTGTGAATATTTCACAGGCATAAAACTTGAGACAATGATAGGGAGTATATAGATATAAAGATACTTAATTACTCAAATTTAATTGGTATTTATATCTCTAAATTATAGAATGCTAGTGTCAATATTGTGGTTGGGGGGAAACGGTTTATGGAGTTAAAGTAATTAAAAGTAATCTATATATAACCTTGCAGGCAATGGTGTATCAATAATGTTTTATTTCAGAAGGTAAACTATGAAAAGGGTATAGTGAGCTTAATTAGTAATATGGGATGGGAGAAGGATTACTTTTGGATCCTACTTCTAAACCTGATCTTAGTGGGATCAATTGTTGTACAGGAGTTAGGTGAAAAAGATTGAGGCCAATAATTCAAGGCACAAACAAGAGTGGCACATGGCTTCAAAATACCCCTGGTGAAAGATTATCTGAGTAATTAGAGGCCTTGGGGATAGAGTTGATTGTCTTGGCACTATATCTTGAGAGAGTTTCTCTTATTATTGTATTGTCTTAGGTTTATTGACTTTCACAAGTTACACATGGTCTTAGTTGATCAAGGCGGAATTTGACTTCCTTGCTTCAATAATTACAGATGGTGTATGTGTGTCATGAACCTCAGGGATTCTCCTAGTGGTTCTAATAGACTTTTATCTGTTTTGGACTCCATCACCATCACTAAGGTGAACAATATCAAGGCCAACTCTACTAAGTACTTCATTTAGGCATTCACAAGGGTTTGAGGTTACACAACTAAACTTAAACTCTTGAAATCTCGAAATTTCTCCCAGATAAAACTTTGGGAAATTTCTCCAAGAAGGTTATTGGTCTCTTTTGACTTAGTTCTTGTATTCAAATAAACGTTAATAAAGAACAATCTACTCATATTCTTATTCTTTTGTGATTAGTTTTCCTCATTTAGATTTAAGCTTTTAATCAGTATCAATTAACCACAACCATGGCTGAACCACTTGCAGTGGTTCCAGACCTCAACACCATGATCCCTCTTTGTTCACTACTAGTATTTGGGGCTAGTGTGTCTCAATCTTCCTTAGTTGTTAAGGTAGTAAGTAAGACTGTCTTGCTTGCCTTGACCACCTTGGCCTGGCTTTCCCAGCCTGTGAGTAAGATCCAGAGCATAGTGACACAACTTTGGGGTCATGACAATGTGTTAGTAGTATGGATTACTTGTATCACCACAAAGAGTCCTATTTAATTTGGTTTGACCTTGGAGGTGTCAGGGTTAACAACCCAAACTTTGTTGCCAAGTTCATAATCTTTGTTGGTTTTGATTTCTTGTTCTTGTATTTGATTATTTTCTTAGATGGTGGCTTTTGAATAGAAGCTCTTAAGTTCTTAGGTTATGGCTTATCCTTGAAGCACAACTCTAGGTTTTATTAATAAGAGTCCTTGGTTAATATGTACAATTTTAAGTTTTTGTACCTGTATACCATCTCAAAAGGGAGAAGGCAGTATCCCAATTGACTTTTGGCCTTAAGACCATAAGAGCCTTTAGACAGATGATTGTTCCACTTGTGAATGTCTGCTGAACTTAGTTGTTGCAAAATGTAAAAAAGTGCACTGTTTAAGCGTTCTTAAAGACTATTTAACTGAGAATGGTATGGAGTAGTAGTTCAAGGTGTAATATGACACTTTTGTAAGTATTTCTTGGTTTTAAAGGTGATAAACTCCTTTTTACATTACATTAGGATTCTCTTGGGCTTACCAAACTTTGCATTGATTTTTTGGCCATGAATCTTCAAATGAGTTAACAATTGTGAACTATAGTTTAACAAGCTACTAGCCAGTAGGCGCAGAAGTCAATTGCCATTACAAGATGCTTGTAACCCATAAGACTGGTTGACATTTGTCCAACCACATCAATTGCCCATTATTCATTTAGTTCTCTATTGTCCTTGGGGATAACCAATTTGGATGGAGCTGGGGAGTGTTTTGACTTATTGCATTATTGACAATGATCAATAATTGTGTTTATATCTCTTTTCTTTAAGAGCTATTGCATCTTGGTGACAAGAATTTAAAAGAGGTCACAAGCTCTGGTGTGTCTCATCTCTTGGTGGTAACATAGAATGGTTTCACTTGTTGTGATACCAGGATATAGGGAACTCATTAATTGTTGTCAGTGATTGACATAACATTCCTATTGACCTCCTTGAACCTAGATTAGTTAATAGATACTTTTTCTAAAGCTTTTTTTTAATGTTGATGGAATTAGTTCCTTTCCTATTTTAGGCATATAACATTGGTCAGTCTGAGTCAAGTTTGCCTTTCAACTGAGCATTCTGAATGTATATCTTGGACAGATCATTGGCTTTTAAGTGCTATTGACCTGGGTTAAAAAGATGGAGGTATCAGTTCCTAGAAGTTCCATCCATCTACTCTGGTTTGAGTAAAGCGGGTTTGGGTTTTGAAAAACTTCAAAGACTTATAGTTAGCTAGTGCTGTTACCTTGTGGACCCCTTTGAGGTAGTAACGCCTTTTCTTGACAGCAACAACAATCAAAAAATATTTTTATATTATAAATTAAGTATGTTTGTTTTCTGCCTTGTAACATTTGGGATTCATAAACTACTAGTTTAAATCTGTTGGGTGTTTTTATCCAAATTACAGCACTTATTGCTTTGTCACAGGCATCTGTTTGATTGGCACTTTTGATTTTGTCATGTAATGTGAGATTGGAGCGGTTGTCAGTTTTTGTTTTAGGGCAACAAAGCTGAGTTCTCACTTGAGAGTCCACACAAAGTCTCTGATTGTTTTTGGGACTTATTGCATATGTCTGAAAATTTATTTCCAGGCATTTAGAACTAACTGCCCCTATTTCAAACCTAAAAAAGAACAACAGAGTTTTTTGACATCCATCATAAGGGGTAAGTCATTGGTTGCCCAAATTTTCTCTAGATTGAGTACAATACCGCGGTCACTTAATAAGGTGCCCTAGGATTGTGAGAGATTATTCATAAAATTCACAATTTTACAGTTTAGTAAAGATGCTATATAATTGTAAATGTTTAAAACTTTTCTAAGGTCTACAAGGTGTTGTTCCTTGGTTTTAAAGTAAGCAATAATGTCATTTGAAAAAAAAACAACAACTTTTTTTTATCTCATTTATATATGATATTATCTAGAGATACAAAGGTAGACAGGTAATTTGTTGCTCCAAAGTTCATTACAAAGGACTTGTTCGCGCCATACTTTGTCAATAAGGTTATTTTTGGGATGTCTTCAGACCTGTTTTATACTTGGTTATACATGACACAAGACCAATCTTGGAGAACACCTTAGCAACACAAACTTGAATAAGAGCTATTTGATCATAGGAAGAGGGTACTGGTTCTTGACTGTTACATAATTCAGAGCACAGTAGTTTGTTACCAGATGGAGGAATCCATCCAGCCTCTAGACAAAAAACATGTCAGCTCCCCATGGAGCCTTGGAACTTCAAATTAGACCCTTCTCCAGGTTTTCTAGGATATTTTTCTTTAGTTTTTTATTATCTCTTAGGGTGAGCCAATAGATGAGTGATGGTTTTGGCATTGATATTTGTAACTCAATGTGGTGTTCTATTAGGAAAAGGGATGGTAATCCCTCAAGAGTATCTTAAAAAAATTGCAAAATTCCCATAGTAAGATTCTTAGCTTAGAATTGTTGCAATTCTGGCCCACAAAACGCTGTAGAAACAGATAAATTAGATTTTTCGTTTTATCCTATTGTAGAAAAGAGCAAACCCAAGTCCTTGTAAGTGGTGGCTGCTAGACTAATATGTATTGTAGATATATGCATAGGAACTGCTTCTTCTTTTACTATATATTGAATTAAGTTTATTTCTCTTTTGTGATTTAACAATCTCCATAGTTGTGAAAAGCTTCTTGTGGTTCCTCATCAGGAGATTCACCTCTCAAAGCTCTTGACAACTTTTGATCCTTAATTTATTCTAGTATTGTAACTTGCAACTCATTTCTACTAGCCAAAGACATTTTGCTATAAAGATTACTATAGATACAAATAGAACAATGTATTTTGATTTAGAATACTTTTATTTTTACTTGTTAACAACTATAAATGAGAATATCTATATATTTATATAAAATTTCAGAAAAAACTTAAAAACGTACTTATTGATAAAAACACTTTGAATCCACTGACTAAAGTTAAAGAAAAAACAAGGGTAAGCATACTGAGCGCTAAATTTTCTCTTTCTGGCACAAACCTAGGAATCCTACATTATCTTGTAGATTTCTAATGAGCTTCCATCAATCATATAAATTATCAATAATTAATGACTTATCTTTGACATGCTATTGTTCCTTACAGTCAAGCAGCTATTAACTTCTTGAGTTGATTTGATAAAATTTATAGCTCTGATAATTTCACCATAGTGACAAGATAAATCTAACACAGGCAATCAATGGAATCCAATTAGTTTGTTAACAAAATATGTCTAACTTATTCTACCCTTGCAACAATCCTAGCTCTTACTATTACTGCAAAAAACCTAATTTTTTTTCTAATTATGGAATGAACCTGGCTCATTCTAATATTGCAAGTTGTATCAATAATAACAATTTAACTTTAACAGTCTCCAGGACTATTTCTAAACAATGTCAATGACACAAAACATAAATGCTTATTGACTGGCAGCCTTTTTTCTCCCTAATTGAATTATTTTTTTTGGTAATTTATATAATTCTCAATATTTTATGTTTTACAATGCAATAAGAACCCCATTCTCAACTAAGATGTCAAATAACAAGTCTGTATCATTACTAGGAAAGTAGCTTCAATACAACCAGTTTTTCTCTCTGTTGTCATCTAATTAGATGATCATTACAAAGCATAATCCTTTAATTGGTGGTGCATCCTGTTGGGATACATAGTAGAGTTGAACCCTCCACATGTGATAGTTAAGGTTGAAATGTACCAGCCAATAGTTAGTTTCATTCAGTGCAACCAGTCCAGTCTGGAAATGATGCCAATGCTTAAGTTTGAGCAAAAAACCCACTAATTTTGACAAGCATATGACTAAGGGTATTGTCTACTGCATCTACTTGCCAGCCCACTGTCACTCTTAGCTAGTTTGCCAGGATTTTTGTCCAAATTTGGACTAAACCTGGTTGTGATTATACTTTTTCACAGAAAGATCAGCAAACAAAGAACATTTGGCGCCAGTATCCAACAAAAGCTCATGAGGATCTCAACTTAAGTAAAAAGGGTAGATCAAAAAAAAGTCTTCATTACTAGAGGTAATTTTGGCATTGGAAGCAGTGGAGGTGGTCTCCTCCATGGGGTCCTCAGTGTTTAGATTGAGTGGACATTATTGAGGTCTGCGGACTTTTGGGGGTTCATGTTGCTGCTGTTGATAGCAAAACTTTGGGTATGTTGGGGACCCTTTCTATTAAAACCACCTTTGTTATTGGGTCCCTATCTGTTGTCCCTGTCATTTTGGTTGTTCTTGTAGGAGGAGGCAGCTGTCAGGCTTTTCCGTTCAGCGTTTCTGGCTTCACAATAGAGGTCTTCTAATAGGGCACTCCTCCTCACAGATGTGTTTTCTCACCTGACAGCAAAGTTTTTAAAGAAGATATAATTTACCATACTTTTTTACACAGACATCCATATTACCTAAAGCACAGATTTGCTCATGCTCCTTGATGTATTTGTCCACAGTACCAAAGTGTTTCAAATCATCCCACATATGGGCAATGAAAAGATCATGTTAACGCTTTTCAAAGCAAGCCTTAATATATTCCTTAAATTTTTCAGGTGAGAAACTCAGTCTCCTTAATCTAGAGATTAAACCAGTCCCCAGAAAGACCTTCCAAGAAGTTGGCTACTTCTCAGACCCATAGCGGTTCATCAAAATTGGCAAGTAATAGACAAGATTCTGTAATGAGCAGCCAGGAATAAAGGTTTTTGGTATCCTTGCCTTCAATGATGGGAAGTCTCACTTGGCAAGATCCACCAGTGGGAGTCCCAATAGGAGTTCCAAAATTATTTAGATTGAGTGCCTTGTATACAACTAGAGGGATGATACGTCATTTGAAGGGCACTTTGCCCATAAGAATTGGGTACCCCATGTTGTAAACAAGAGAATAAATGTTAGTATTGGAAAATATATTTCTAGAGAACAAAGAGAATAAAGAAAACAGAGGTTGTTTTTTATTTAATAGTTAGTAAACTTACAGCCTTTAGGGGGCAACCTTCCGCTGCTACCACTGTTGAGTTTGTAATTGGGGGAAAAGGTTCATGGATTAAAAGTAGTTGACAGTAATCTGGATGAAATATTGCAGGCAATAGTTTATTAATAATTCTTTACTTAAAAGGTAAACTAAGGAAAGGGATTATAGAGCTTAGTAGATATTATAGTCTTGTGAAAGAATCCAGAAGTGATCCTTCTTTTAAACCTAATCTTAGTGGAATCAATTGTCAGAAAGGAGTTTGGTGAAAGGTATTTGAGGACAAAGATTGGAAGCTCAGATAAAAGCATGGAACATGGCTTTGACACTAGCATCCATAAATATTTTACCAAAAATTTTTAAGTATATAGGTGTTGTAGACAAAGAGAGTTCTATATAGCTGAAAAACATATTGTTTTAGGGAATTTAAAAAAGATTGATATCTTTTGATTTACCTTTTGAGTAAAATCTACTTTATTGTATATAAAAAAGATATATAGAGAAGTTAAATTTTAAACTCAACATTTTTCCTTACTGCTTGTAATTTTTGAGTATTTTTTTATAAGGATCAAAAACCAAGGAATTGTTTTTAAATATACCTAGAGCCATCTCATTAGTAATGATGATGCATTTACAAAGAACCCAAAGGGTTTCTTCATACTATAGAGTTTAATACATATACAAAGGTTGATTTTTTTAGTATAATATGAACTGTAAAAAAAATATTTTCAGTTCTGAATGGGGACACATGAGGATGTAGCTTATTGTTATAGCATTTAGTCCTTAAAGACTTATCTTTAAACTGGGCAGATTCATAATTTTATAGATGTGTGGAATCTCCAATAGGCAGAGTAGTTGTTGGTTTTAAAGATTCACAGTGATAAAACCATCTATGGTTAAAACACTACTTTTCAGATTATTATGAAATGAGGCTTGAATAAGCAGGTATATTTTGTGTTAAAAATGGAATTTTTAACAGTGTGGAAAGAAAAGGCTCTAATGTTTATTATCAATTATTTTTAAATTTAGTGCTTTTAAATTACTTGGTCTCATATAATAGGTTAATAATTAGATAGATAAAATTTAGTTTACCAAAATAAATTTATTTGAACAGAAAAGTAATAATTAGATCATCTTAATTAGAAAAATGAAAATAAACTCTCAAATAAGAGAATTCAATATTAAAGAAGAAAGTACTTAGATTTGCATCCATTGACAGATTCATAAATTAAAAAAGGTACTATTTAAAAAGATAAATTAATGCTGGTAATGCAAATGAAGACAACATCATATTTGGTTTTTTTCTAAAAGTTTTTAAAGAGTTTAATTAGTTAATTATTGGATTGTTTTTTTGAGATGCAGATTTTTTTTGACTCATTTTTTATCTAAAAAAATTACACATTTGCATTAAATCCCCTATATCATCTTGATACATTTCTATCTGTATTATAAAATTACTTCTAGGTTTACTTAGTGATGCTTTAAAGCAACAATCATATTTGTTAAAGAGTCAGACAATATCTGAAAAGACTATAGTTATGATTTTGCAAGAGTCTTTATTAAAGTAGTTAAACAATAAGATCTTGAGTATAAAATTATAGAAACAAGGTTTATTGATAGTACAGGAAATTTTAAGCAATATCAATGTTTTTTGATGAAATATCATAAAAAATGGTTTTATTTCTTATCTAATCTTGTAATTAATCTGACTGTAATTTTATAGGCAAAAAAAATTGAATTGAGGTAACCCATTTTTAAATATGGAGTTATATAGCCTATTTCAATTATAAAAACATAAAAAATTTAGTGACTTATTTAATTTAGATAAGTAAGTAAAAATTGACCATACATACTTATTTCTTCAATTTTATTTACTCAAAATTGAGACTAGGTATTTACACAAGTTATTTTATTAATTGCAACATTTGTAATAAAATAAATTGATACTGAACTTATTATCCTGATTTCTAATGACAAAGAGTTTTATAGAGAAAAATAATTATAAATTTTAATTATTTAGGAAACTCTTGATTATAAGCCAGTATACTATCTACTAATTGCAACTTTACTAAACCAATTGCATAAGGAAGGAACTATTAATTAAATCTGGCTTTGAAGCTACTTTTAGAACATCTACCTAGATTTAATAATAAGACCATCATACTAAACATTGGAAGCCAAAAAAAAACCAAATATTTAAATAAGATTTTATTTTTTTATACAGATGTAAGGTTTAGTATTTTTCTATAAAGTAGGTCCGGCATATTTTTTTCTCATATAAAGATAAGAAACAAATGATAAATCTATATGAATTGACAAACTTAAACAAAAAAAGTTAAAAAAAATTGTTTTCCAAAGATTAATTACATGAGTTCTATTAGTTGTACCTCATTTCTTTATATATTTTTAATAGTTTGTTTGTCCAAATTGCTGAATGATTATACTTTTTTACATAAACATTTAAGTTTTTGGTCGTAAAATAAAATTGTAATTTTTATCTGCATTTTTCATTAAATTTTGGTAACTTTATTCTTGATTCAAACTTTAGTAAAGTACATAATTTTAGGTTTTAGTTAGTGATTTATTTTGCATACATGAACACAATAAGTCAATCATATATGATAACAGTAAGATGCACTATCTTAAAAAATCTCCATTTGGATACAAGAATATGCTAAGAAAAATTATTACTGGTACATAATTATTATGCTTTCTGAAATCATTGACCTGTCAAACTTTATCTAATTGATTTAAGTAACTTAAGAGCAAATATGAGTATTTGATAATGTAATAAAAAACACAGATCATATCCAATAGATTAACTAGTAGATCTAATAGAATTAATGTCTCATTTTAAATAATATTGATTTAAAAATAGATTATTCCTTAGTAGAAATCTAGTGTCTAAGTGATTAAATTTGGAATAAATTTATCTATCAGAAGTAGGAAAAGGTTTAGATGAGGCTATTTATAAGATCCTAAGGTGCTAAAGTATCTTTCAAAAGTTTTTAATAAAACCATATCAATATGATATCTGGTAATAAATTTACTTAAACATGTTGTTGTGATCCTTTTATAGACACTCCAATTAACTAGGCTTGACAATTACAGCCTCATATAAGAATTGTCATTAGTAAGGATTTAAAATAATACCAATGGCGCTATTAAGTTAGCTAGCCACAATCTGATAGTCATTGGTACAATATGAAATTAATACCAATGGCGCTATTAAGTTAACTCACTCTAATATAATTGCCATTGGTAAGGAATTAAATTAGTACCAATGCACTAATAAGTTAACTCATTATAATTTGATTGCCATTGGTAAAAATATGGATTAATACTAATGGCGCTGATATATTGACTATCATCATATTGATTGCCATTGGTACAGCATTAAATTACTACCAACGGCAATATCAAGTTAACTATTTATTCTTGATTGACATCAGTTGAGAAATTTACTAGTACCAATGGAACCATTGAGTAGACACTTCTTATATCTAGTGAATCAATCCAAATTACCATTGGCAAGATTTCAAATCCTAACCAATGGCGCTATTACTTCAAACTGTTAAATATTAACTTCATTGTCACAATCTAAAATTGTTACCAATGGCAATATTAAGTTGACCCCATATTATCAGGACTGGCGGACTAAAATAATTGACTTGTCCTGAATTGCTCCCTCTTGCCAAACCAAGGAATAGCTCATTAGAAGCCTCAACACTCTACTGGCCAGATTACTATTCTTTAGGCATGACAGTTACACTCAATACAAGGAACCCATCAGGAAGGACCACCTCTAATCCAAGGAAGTTGTAGCCTTCATCCATAGGATAAAGACCAGAACAATGGACACTGCCTACAGCCCTCTATTTTCACTTACTTCTATCCCCTACAGATATATAAACCCCCTCTTTTTTACTATAATAAAATATCTTTTATCTTCTATTGAACCTTACAATACCCTTTCTTCTATTTGGTTAGAATTAAGTTAGTAATTTTAGTTGCTTGCCCTTCTAAAGAGATGTAAGCACTTAACTACTTTGTATTGTTATTAATCCTCCAGTAGAAGTTTATAAGCAACTTGACCCGTAAGCTTGCTACCTTGCCTGTGTACTTCCCCTAAAACGAAAGTAAGGTCAATATTATAGTCCCCATACTAATATTGATAGTTTAGGATTAGAATAAAATATCCGATTCAGCACACATGTTATCTTTTGTCTTGTCTCACATCCTTATAAACTACAAAACTTAGTACCAATAAGCATTTAAATTTCCAGGAGTTTTCTTATATTTAAACCCTGAATTAAAGTCTTTTAAAAATTAAATTTGGGTTTAGAAGATTTAAATTATTAATGGTTTAGAGTGATAAAGTATAAATAGATCAAAATGATAGGCTGCTATTTCTTGACCAAAATCAAAAAAGCCATTTAAGTAGTATATGTGTCTATAATAGCAACATATTTAATATGAAGTACTAGCATAGTAGCCAACTTTGTATGGAATTTAGCCTTTTCTGACCAAGTATAGCATTATTTTAGTATTAAAGGTTATTATAAAAAAAACTCTATCTATTTATAAACATTATCTTTTCTCTCTATTTTTTAATGTAATTAAAAAAGTAAAAGGTAGATTTTATGAATGTAATGCAAAGATGCAACTGCGGTCAGGCGGATTTAGTAAAAGAAAACTAGAAACATAGTTATAAGTCAGTATCTAATAAGACTTGTATGTTGATTTTTTACTTGCTAAAAGTAGTTTTCTATAAGGAAGCCTCATATAAATAAGTATGAGCAGTAAAGAATAAAGAAGATTTGAAAGATTTTTTGGGTGGAGAGCCATGGTTTATGTAACTAAAGGGGGTGTGTACTTAGGTCCTGAAAATAGTGGTGAGGTACTGGGCTGTAGTCCAAAGTACCCTATTGTAACTGCACTATTTCTTAGTAATTGTCAAGAAACATAATTAAAGACTATATGCCAAAACAGCCATAGATATTTTTAACTAGTATCATATTTTTTAAAATACTTATAGGGATAAGCTATCTCAAGTACTTGGACCAGAATTTCCTAGGTTGACAGGAATGATACTGTTAGTAAGCTATTTCAAAGACTCAATATCTAATTTTTTAATTTTATAATTGGTTAGTTGTCAAATTCTAGATAAAACCAAGACTCTTATATTTATCAAACTTGTTATGTGCACTTTTTAAGTCTTTAAGTTTATGCTAATTGTTTGAGATTTGGTCAATTAGGCTTTCATTGATAGGACCTAAGTCTATCATTCAGGTGTCCTATAGTTATGTGCAAGTACTTTGTCAAGGATAAGTATTCAGCCAAATAAGTAGTAAGTTATATTTATAGATATTAATTACTCAGTTTGTTAGCTAGAATGTTTAAATATGTTAATAAATATAATTAGTTATTGTAGTATTTAAGCAAATTTACCAATTATTAGTACAATAACCACTATTTGCTGAGATTTTTGCTAGAATAAAAACTTATTGGAACAGGATTGTTCAAAAGGGTATAAATATGAAAATATATTAGATTGATTAGTTAGTAAGTGATTTAGTTTTATCAGTGATATAAAACATAAAGGCAGAATCAATTGATACTGCTAAAACATTTTATAATAGTAAAATACTGAATAAAATTTAAAGACTTATCATAATACTAAGAAATTCCAAATATAAATTTGTGATTAGTTCACAGTTTTTTATTAAAAAACAGCATATGGCCACTAAAAGAATTTTTATCAGTTTAATGTTAAAATAAAAATTTTGATAACTTGCTTCTAAAGGTCTCTCATAAGAAAAATTTGAAGAGCCTATCTGGGCAGTGCTGTCATAAAGAATAAATTTCCTAGGAAATAAATTATAATACTGGATAAAGACATTACTAAATCATAACAGTTGGAATTAATCACAATTTTACTGGCAATAAAAAGAATTATTTGATCCTTAAAGATTCCCACTATGAGGTTCAATATGTGACAAATCTAGCTTTTAGAAACATCTACCCTCCCCAGAAATCTTCAACTCCAAAGTCTTCAGATATGAGGCTTCCCTATTAATGGTAAATATTTTCAATAGTGGCACTCTTTTAACCTTTTCCACCCTGATTTTTATCTAACCTCTCATTCCAGACCTCTATAAACTTTGAAGTTACCTGGTAATAAGGTTTCTGTGAAGGTGTCCTGGACTGTTAGTATTTAAGAAAAGGGTTATTATTAATCATTGGGCTTAATTTAGAACTTCATAAGGGAGGTTATCTTATAAATAAAAGCTTAAACTACATTAGATATGAGACCACCCTTTACTATAAAGGGTTCTATAAAGGGACTTAAATTTTAGAAGGATAATCTGAGGTAATCAATATCTTATGTGTAAGGACTGGACTCAGAACTACCAGTCCTACAAATTTTCAATAGCCTCAGCAATTCTCCTGTGGATTCTCTTCTGATTCTCCAAATCTTAAGGCAATTTGCCTCACATAGTCTTAATTTGCTCACCTTACAATTCTTGGAAATCCTCAACTTTCTTGGTCAGTTATTTATTAATATCCTTGGCAGATTCTCCTCATTGGTTGATTTCCTTATTTGTCTGAGAATCCCCTGATTTAGTATTTTTCCTTTTATTCTATAATTCTCCCTTGATTCCAATATAAATTCAAGGATTCTGTTCCAGATTCCTTGGATCAAAATTTTTAATAGATAACTACTTCAAATAGAATCTACTTTCTTAACATAGTTTTATTAGAAATTTCATATTGTTAAGGATTCTCTTAGGCATACTCAGCTGTGTCAAGCAAATCTTGCATGTTTGACTTTGTCAGACTTCTCATTTTTCCTCCCACCGCGGAGATGACTCTTGGTCATCTCCTACTCACCTTTTCTATGGTGATCTTCTCCAGGATTATTCCCTAGATTCTCCTGCTTCTCCTTTTGAGCCAGCAAGTCTCTGGGCCAGCATATTGAGTCATTTCTAGGGGAATCATCTCCTTTCTTTGGGGGATAATTCCTGGGGTTCTCCTTACTAGATTTTCTCATTTTTTCATGCCTACCTTCTCTGGTTATGACATAATTTTGATCCCAATTTACAAGTTCCCTCTCTTTTCTGCAGCTGGATTCCCTAACTCCTAACTGAGTTACAATTCCTAGGAGGACTAACTATCTTTGTCTTCTTTTGTTTTGTAGGTTCAGTCTTTGTTTTCCTGGTCTCTTTAACCTATCTTGCTTTGTCTCCAAGATCCTAAGGATAGGAGTTAAAGATCTAACACAACCGGACTCTCAACTTTACCCCAAACATAATCAACTCAAGTTTTGGAATCGCAAAATCTTCTTCCAAAGATGTCAAGAAAGTCCTCAAATTCATCAATCAGGAGCCAAAAGTTGCCATTCTGGGCAACAATGCTCCCCAAGATGTAATAAAAAAGATGACTTCAAGAATATCCAGAACACCCTCTAAATGGGCTCAGAACGCTCTGTTTGAAAACAAAGGGCTTTGCAAAAATGTTGAAGTTTTCCTCAATTCTCTGGAAAGTTTTTTGTTCCCCCTCTCCCGCCTTTGGAGCAACTTAAGTCTCTTCTTAACTGCTCCCAAGGTAGCAAATTGGTAGAAGTCTACGCTCAAAAGCTTAAACAAGCCCATAAACGTCTTGAACTTGACCCTATCTGGCTAACTCAAATCTTTTATCAAGGGTTGAGTCAACAGATCCAATTGGCCCTTAACCCCCAACCCTAACCCAAAAATTTTGAGGACTTGGTAAGAGATGCCTCTCACCTTAAAGAAGCTTTCATCCTCTCTCCTAATCCACCAAAATCTCCCCTCACCTCTCTACATGAGGACTCCAATTCTCAGTCACAAGAAAGAGAGGTTAGATCCCCATCCCAAAATTCAAACAGGCCCTCAACACCTTGCCCTCCTCCCTGCTGCTATAAATACATTGCCACAGGACACTTTGAACAAGACTGCCTGATCTGCAAGAATCAATTTGCTGTGCAGAACCAAGGTTCCCCCACTCCCCTCTCAAATATAAAACTCTAATTCTCCTTGGTTTTTTGTTTTTAGATTAAGTTATTAATCAGGAGTAGTTTTATAAAGTCTTTAGTGTTAATTAGTACTGTGCCCTCAGATAACTATATTTCTTCCTATCTTACCACTTTGCCATCTAGTCACCTCTCCAATGTAATTGTATCTAATGGAAAAATTGTTAAAGTTGGAAAAATAGAGAATCTGATCCCAGTTCAATTTGGTAGCAAACAGATTGCTCTGGAATTTTCCACCATGAATGATTTAGTTTTCCGTGTCAACTTGGGCACGGACTGGTGGCTCAAATCCAAACCCAGAATTGACCTAGAAAATAAAAGAGTTAATTTCACTATTGAAGATTTGCCAACCTCCTTAGAATTAATTAACCACCCCAGTCCTCATAAACTTCTAACTATTGCACACACTTCCCTGAAATCAATTCTCAACTCTTTAAAAAGGTTTTTGAACCTTTTATATGTCTTCCGGCCCACACCAAGTTTGACTCTAAGATCCAGATCAATGAAGGGTCTCATCCCCCAGTTCAGGGACCAATCTACCCAATTTGCAGAGATTATAAGGAATCCCTAGAGAATTACCTCTGCAAATCTTAGAGAAAGGAATAATATCCCGTCATTCTACCAGATTTGCCTCTCCCCTGCTATTTGCACCAAAACCAGATGGTTCAGTTTGCCCATGTGTTGATTACCAAAGACTCAATGAAGTCATCAAACCCAATTGTTACCCGCTACCCCTAATGGAAAATATTCAAAGAATGATTTTGAATTCCAAAATATTCTCTAAGATGGACTTAAAAGACGCCTTAAACCAGATTGCGGTTGCTGAAAAAGACAAAACATGGACAGCTTTTTGTTGTCATAAGAGCACCTTCTGTTACAATGTTATGCCTTTTGGCCTCAGGAATGCACCAGCCACCTTCCAACAAAATATTGACTTGATACTCAGAGATATCTTGGAAAAATGTTGCATAGCTTATTTCAACAATATTCTTGTCTTCTCTCCGGATGAAGAATCAAATAAGAGGGACATTGCCCGAGTTCTTCAGAGACTCCAAGAATACAATCTTTGGTTGAAACAAGAGAAATATAAATTTCTCAAATCCAAAGTTACTTTCTTGGGTAATATCATCTTCTGTGATGGTCATGCTATATGTCCCAACAAAATCAAAGCCATTCAAATCTGGCCAAAACCAACTTTTAGAACTGAGCTCTACTCCTTTCTAGGTTCTATTGGTTTCCTGAGGAAGTTCATCCCAAATCTGAGTGGGACCTTGAAACCTCTTACAGACATGACAAAGTTGGGCCCCTTCAAGTGGTCCCCCAATGCGCATGCGGCATTCAAAACAGTGAAAAAACTTTTTTGGGATCCAGCGGTCCTTCATCATCCCAATTTGACTCTCCCTTTAATCCTGGAGTGTGACTTCAGTGAATTCCCTGTGGGATCCCAACTCTTTCAGGAGGGAAGGGATGGAATAGCCCATCCGGTTGGCTACTTTAGCTTTAAGATGAATGGAGCACAAATGAACTATCCATTTAACAATTAAGAAATGATTGCAATAGTCAAATTGTTAAAACACTGACAGTACTTGCTGGTGGGAGCCCAAATGCAGTCACCTTAAGGACTGACCATAAGGCATTAGAATACTTCCAGGCTCTCCAATGGTTGAACTCAAGACAGGAAAGATGGATGAAAGATCTCAACTTATTCATTTTTAAAATCAAATATAAGGCAGGAAAACTTAACTATGTACCTGATCTCCCATCAAGAAACCCCAGTTTCAAACCGTCTCATCAGGAGTTGGAGAAGTTGAAGAACCACACATTGCTCCCTCAATCTGTTTTTGCTTATATCTCTTCACAAATTGACAATTCTCTATTACTAACCAAAACTCTCTTAGAACAAAAGAAAGTAAAGATCTTAGAACTCAATTGAAATTGCAATACCCCCTTTAGTACGTTTCAGGAAACCATAATGTATCACAATGCTGTCTGGGTACCCACGGAGGAACTTCAACTTAAGTAATAGCTGCTTACCACAACAATATGGTTGCTGGCCACCCGGGGATTTGCAGAACCAAGGAGCTCATTTGCAGAGACTACAACTGGAAGAGTCTGGTTCCAATGGTTAATCTTACATAAAGACATGTAATGACTGCATTTGCTTGAAACCCTCAAGACAGAAACCACAAGGTCTCTTAAAATCACTACAGCTACTGGATTTTCCCAGGAGTTCAATCTCAATCTATTTCATTGTTGAACTCCCAAAGTCAAATGGTTACAACTCTATCATGGTAGTAGTGGATTGGTTCACTAAGTTTGCCACGTTTATTCCGTGTATTTCAAAGATCACTGCCAAGGAAATGGCTCTCCTGGCAAATCGCTTTATTTTCAGCAAACATGGATTCCCCAGAGAAATCATCTCCAATAGAGGACCTCAATTCATCTCTTAGTTTTGGAACGCTCTCTGTGACATTCTCAAAATAAAACTATACCAATCTATGGCTTATTGCCCTCAATTGGATGGTCAAATAAAACAACCAAACCAAATACTGGAACAATGGTTGAGGTGTTACATCTCTAAACAGGATGATTAGTGTGATCTGCTTCCCATTGCAATGATGGCATACAAAAATTCATAAAATGAATCAATAAGAAACGCTCCATATTTTGTGAACAAAGGCTTTCACTCAATTATTTTTTTCAACAAACCACCCAACAATTTGGTCTCATCAGCTAACAAGTTAGCTGACCACATGAGAACAGTACACTTGGAATTACTGGTACACCTCAAAACTGCGGTCTCAAGGTACAAGCTCCAAAAGGACAAATACAGAAGGGAATCCCCAAGTTATAAGGTAGGCAATCAAGTAATGTTAGATTTGAAAACTCTCAAGTTGCACCTCCCAACAATGAAGCTTGCTCCCCAAAGATTCAAACCCTTCCAGATCACCAGAATAATCAATGAAGTGGCAATGCAGGTAGGTATCCCTACTTGTTAAGGAAAACACAATGTCTTCCATGTGTCACACTTGACTCAGTATAGAAGGAGGAACCCAATTTCCACCAATAAAGAAATTGAGACTACCCCTGAGAAAGAATACAAGGTGGAAGCTTCTTATCTGCTCAAGAGGAAAGGGAAACCGCATTACTTACCTGGCGAAATGGAAGGGATACCCAATTGAAGACTCTTCTTGGTTGAAACTCAAGGATTGCGCTAACTTAGGACAATTGATTTCCGAATTTGAGGCAGCCAGAGGGGGGATGATGCATGGACTGGACTCAGAACTACCAGTACTATAAATTCTCAATAGCCTCAGCAATTCTCCTGTGGATTCTCTTCTGATTGTCCAAATCTCAAGGCAATTTGCTTCACATAGTCCCAATGCACTCACCTTCCAATTATCTGAGAATTCTCAATTCTCAGAAATCCTTAATTTTCTTGGTCAGTTATTTATTGCTATCCTTGGCAGATTCTCCTCATTGGTTGTTTTCCTTATTTGTCTGAGAATCCCCTGATTTGGTATTTTTCCTTCTATTCTCTAATTCTCCCTTGATTCCAATATAAATTCAAAGATTCTGTTCTAGATTCCTTGGATCAAAATTTTTGATAAATAAAATACTTCAAATTGGATTTTACTTTCTTAATATAGCTTCATTAGGAATTTCATGTTGTTAACGATTCTCTTAGGC
>CAOJZF010000311.1:25103-47148 GCA_948465475.1 Thalpophila matura
TGAACAAATTCACTAATTGTGTCTCTAACAATACCTCTCCAAAGTTTATGCAATTTTCAAATTTGTGAAATAACAAACAGAACTTGTTAATTCCATTAAATTACAATACTCAACTACAAGAGTTGTAATTTATTTAGAGACTTTACATCTACACTACTAACTGGGAGAGGACAAGAAACCTAGACTTATGGTCTCTAGCAGTTGCTTTCCTACACCTAGTTAGATCTTGATTTACTATACCAAATAATTTCTGATAAAATTTTCAATAGAAAGATATCAAAGAATAAATAGAGAGAGAAAGAAAATAAGGGGAGTAATGGATGAAATCTATGAGTCATTACCTGAGGAGTGGGAAGGATTGAGGCACTGTAATATTTCATCAATTAACAAAAGAGAACTTGAAGTAAATATAGAAGGGAAAACTAAGTACATAATAATAGATGTAGATGAAGTCAGATTTGAAATGATTAGTTGTTTATTCTGAGTGTGAGGATTTGACAAATTAGACTTGTTCCCTTATGTTATCCTCTTTGTCTTCAAGGGTTCTTCTTTGTGAATTACGTGACCAATAAGAACCATTGAGGATTTCAAGGACTAGCACTAACCAATAAGTTAGCCTTGTCTTACTATATTTTAGTGACTGACATTGAAAAAAGGTATGGCAACACAAACAACTAAGCAACAACAACTTTGATGTTGACAACTGACAATTGGGCAATGGCAAGAAAAAAATTGATACTCTAGTTGACATCCTCATTGATGTCCTAGTTGATGCCCTAATTGATGCCCTTGTTGATGTCCTAGTTGACGCCCTAATCACTACCCTTGTTGAAGCCCTTATTGACGACCTCATCAACCAGACAGCATGCATAGTAATCAAGTTATTCAGGGACCAGATTGTATTCAAAGGATATTCCAAACCACTAGAGAATAACTATGCATGCAAGCTATATAAAGAGTCACGCTCAAAGATTAATAAACAGACTTTAAACTAATTTTACACTTATATTATACTTTAAATTCTCCTTTTTAGTTAGAAATTAAAATTTAGACTACTGTAATTAAATTCTTGTTAATAGCTAAAATCCACTACTTGATAAATCTAGTAGTGCTAATCTTAATGAACTGAGACAACTTAACTGTTAACCAATTCCATAGTCACCACTTCAAGTAACCTTGTAGTTGCAACTGACTCATTATCTTTGACTGGAACACCCTATAGAGTTCCACCAACAGTAATCTCCTATGGACGTTTGGACTAGCCAAACAACGTCAAACAACCCAGTATCTGCAACTCCACTCTCATATACATTTTTGACTGCAACATCTAACACTTGCAACATTGTCATCTTAGCTGCTTCCCAAGATTTGGATGAATTCTTGAGCAATTAGCTCAAGTCATCAAGACAACACCTCTCAGGGCCAACACACTCCTCTAGGAGTGGGAAAAACCCAAACTAAGGATGATAATTGAGTTTATTATTTATCTTAGAGAACTTATCCAATATAGAAGGTTAAGGTTATAGTATTAAAACTAATCATGTCAAAAAAGAAACTTATAATCAAAAGTAAAGGAGAAAAATTACTGACAAGAGTGGTACAATAATTAGAAAGAAGACATCAAAACACATTAAAGTTAAAAATTAAGAATATAATTTAACTATAAATTTAAAGATTACAAGGCAGTGGTCTTCATACTAGGTTTTTTGCCAAAATTTGGCAGATAGACTTTTGATGGTAAAAAAGCTTTTTGGTCAAAAAAAAATATACCAACCTATGGGGACTGTTGTAATTCCCACTCTATTTTATACTATAAACTTAAATGAATTATCCCATCTACCTCAATAGCTCAATCCACTAGGTTCCTCCAGATTAAGTGTAAATTAATGAAAGTTCAATCCTGGCTAGTCCTTAATCACTAATAGCAGCAATTGACCTACTTTGTAAATCAATTGACCCTGCTAATAACAATTGTTAATAAGTTAATCACTACCAGCAGTAATCAACCTACTTTGTAAATCAATTGACCCCACTAATATCAATCATTAATAAGTTAATCACTATCAGCGGTGATTGGCCTACTTTGTAAATTGTTTGACCCCAATAGTATTAATTGGTAATAAATTAATTATCATTGGGCTAAATCTGTGTACTATTGGCGGTGCTTGACCCTGGTTTAATTCCAATTGATCCTGCTAATATCAATCAGTATCAAAATATATACTTTTGGGCCAGATCTGTTTACTAGTGGCGGCGCTTGACCTTATTTTGATTCCAATTGACCCTGCTGATATTGATCAGTATCTAATTATTACTATCAGACCAATTTTGTTGACTTATGGCGGCCCTTGACCCCAATTTGATTCTGATTGACCCCACCAATACTGATCATTGATTTATCTGTTTGCATTGGCTGAGAGGATTACCCTGCTAATAGCAATCCTCTTGTGTTTCTCAAGTCTCCAATAAGTAACAGAAACTCACTCCTCCCCATTAATACATTGTATTATAGTTAGAAGAACTGGATACCACCAACGTCTGTCAGCTGCTAGTTGTCACGTCCCAAATGCTCCATTTAGCTCTTTTAGACATTTCACCTCCTAAGGTGAACTTAAAAGTCATTTTGCACAAAGGCTCATTGACTTTGTTTTTGCATTAACTCTTAGTTAAATTTCCTCACTAGTCACTACACCCCTCTGGACTAATTTTTCTCTTAACTTTTTTTCCTTCCCTCAAACTCCAATCAGATTTATTATTAATCTCCCTCTTATCAATCAGTACCCCTCTCAGTTCATGCCCATTAAAAATGGTTGACTAGTCAGGGGACTAGAAAAAACCATTTAAACCCCCTCTCATCCATTCACAGTTTCTTGTGATTGGATTCTCTCTTAATAAAGAATATACTTTAGTAAATTCTCTTCTTCCATATAGTTCTTTTAATCTCTATGGAAAACTGGTGGAAAGGGGTCCCCCTTTCTATGCCCTCCTCCCTTGGGGACTTAATATCGCCATGGCTCTATCCTCCATCCTGTTAGCTATGGGACGTTTCTTTCTCCTTCCTGGCCCAGTTAGAATTGTTCTAAAAACACCCTGCCTTCTGCTCACCATGATTGCCTCCTGGCTATCCTCTCCTGGTGCTGTCTTTGACATGTTAGTCAACTGGAACAATGGGCCTGACACCAGTTCCAATATGTCCCAAACATCATTCCCCCTCTTTTCCCCTAAATGTAACCTCTTTTTTCTATTGATAAAGTATTGATTATTCTTCTACTGAAACCTTAGCCGTTTTTTTTGCACTTAACAATTAAGTTACATTAAGACTGAGTTGAATTAAGGTCACTTACCCTAAGAACCAGATGTAAGCACTGACGTACATTGTATACCTTATAATATTAATCTAGAAGTTTAAGAGACAGCTTGCAAAATAACCATATCAACTGCACCTCCAGTGAACTCATGTCACAATTAAAGTAAGTGCTACCTTTTAGTCCTTATACTAATTGGTAGCAGCTTAGATCCAGATGCCCAAATCACAACAAAGACAATTTTTTGCTATAATGTTTTACCTCTTTCTTAAAGTGAGAATAGATAATTTAATAATTATAGTTTTTATATAACAAAAATTAGTAACACAAATGTATCTGAAAGTGATGATTACAGTCCCTAACTTAATGAATTGTAATTTTGCCACTAATTACTTTGCTAAAGATAGATAAATTTTAAAAATAGTAATTAGGGCAAAAAATTAAAATGTGGCAAATAATTTTTTTTTGTAGACCAGTGTTATAAAGTAACATGTTCTTGGTTTGGTATTAGTGCTTCTGTGACATAGAATTTTGAGCCTAGTAGGTAGCCCTTAATTAGGATTTTCAAGCTCAACAAATTATTAGATTAGGTTAATTTAAAGAATATAATCCCAATTAGATACTAATATTGACTTATTCTTGAAAAGCTATGATATCTTTAATTAGAAAGATAGTTCATTTACTTATTAGAGTAGCTACTTAATTAATAATCCAATTTAATAAACCTTGATTTTAAAGATAAGATAAACACCAGATTATTTAAAAGAATAGTGTTAAAAATTTTTTATTGAGGATCTCTTAGTTAGGTTGCTAGAGGGATGTAAAGAATTAGCTATATCTCTAAGTGTCAGAGTAAATTACAGCTCTATTAGGTTATCTTAAGATATAGCATCATTAAAATAGTTATTATGGTTTTCTGAATTGTTTTGGTAATTTTTTTTTTAGATTAATGAATCTTTTTATAAAAAGCTTCATGTTCAGTCTTGTCACGTCTTTATACCTATTATTTTTTTAAGATAGCTTCAGGAAATAACTTGCTGATTTTTTCAAATGCAGGGTTACAGAAAGTGTTTTTGATTGCTATTTAATTTTGATAATTAAGATTCCTCCTAATTTATAAACACAACTAAATCTGCCTTTTCTTTTGCAGAAAGATCATCATTATATTCATGATTTCTCTCTCTTAGTTCTTCTGCTGTTACTTCCCCTTCAAATGCTTTTAGAATCTTATTGTTTCCAATATCTTCCAACAAAGTTTGTGACAATGACGCAGGAGACACCATTTTTTTAAAACTTCATTACTAAAAATGTAATATAAGATTAAACAATAATAATCATAATCACACCAAAATGTCATTATTCAATCTCATAGATGGTATTAATATTCATTTGAGGAAAAGGAACTCTTTTTTTGCTTTCTTCTTCAACATTATTATAAGTAATTAATTTTACTCAAAACACACTGATTAACTAACTGTTATATTAGACTTAATTAATTGATAAAACACATTTGCCACTATTCAAATTTATCTTAATGTACTACTTTAGGCTTGTCAATTTTAGGTTTTCCATATGTAGCTCTAATAAGCTATAATAAGACTTTATTCAGAAAACCATCTCAAGTATTATCTATCCGGACCTGTTCCCTTCAGGTGTTCTCATGAAACTTTTAACTGACCTTTTACCCAATTCACAAGGAATTAAATAATCTTAGTAACATCAACTACATATTCAAAGTAACTTTAGTAATGAAAATAGTTAGATGAGTTTTCCTAAGCAAACCAAGCTCTGTGTCATGGTAGATCCTAGACAAGGAAATGAAATTCTTAATTTTCAAAATTCACTTTTAGAACTTGTGGACCCCTCAGTAGTCCATACATCACTGTTGTAACTTTTATAACAAACAGCAATTGGGCTCAGAGCAGGTAGCCAACATGACTGACACATCCCATTACAAGGGATCCCAGGGACTGATGGGGCTGAGGAACCATAAGGATAGTCCGCGCACTGAGGATTCATTTGGGAATCTAGTTTACAAAAAATCCTACACAGATCAAACTCTGCAGAATTCAATATCCAGATCTCTCAGAAAAGAGATAAAAAGAGTCCTTTCCTCCCCATCATTCCCTCTCCAATTTTCGAATCATATCTACTTTTGATATTAATAAACCTACCATTAATCCAAACCCTTTGATTTATTCCAATTTATTTACTTCAACAATATAAAAACTATGCCTCCTAGGACCAATAAAAATGATAACGCCAGTTAAGATGTCTTTGAGCTGATGCCTGCTGTGGTACAGGATGTTGCTTGAAGAGCCATTCACCCTGGGTCTACCTTGGGGCCAAAGGCCCTCTGCAAATACATTGCTACAATGACAACCAAACAGCTCAAAGCATACCAGGTATTCCTTAGCGGTCAGCAGGACCAAATGGCTACCCTAGAGGGTAACTCCCTTCCTGTGGCAATCAACCAGGTGTCATTGATAGTTGGGAAAGTCTCCAACATTGGAGCCCAACACGGGGGTGCTTATGGAAGCGCCCATAGTTGGGGAGACATGGAAGCAAGTTTTCTCCCTAAACCCAAGATGTTCAGTGGGAAGATCTCTGAGGGTTACAGGTTCATCAAGAAGTTCTAATTAAGAACCAATGATATGGACAAAACCACCCGCATAGCCTAATTTAAGGCTCTGTGCGGGTCAGAAGTTATCTCCTGGCTTTTGGGCCAAGACTTTACCTTGTGGGACAGAAATCAAGAAGAGTTTTAAGTCTAACTGGTACAAAAAACTCAAACCAGAGAAAGCCCTAGGAAAACTCCGCAAAGTAAAGCAGAAAAAATTTGGACCATATCCAAGTATATATCTCCCGGTTCAAAGAGCTCCAGATTCTTTGAATCCATTGTAACCAAGGCGGGAACTATCCAGTTGTTCATGAAGAGTGTTTGACCTTCCCTCCAACATTTCAACTGGGAAAACAAGCAGAAAGAACTGGGATGGGACCAGTTCATAAAGGAAATCTCAATCCTCAATCAGGAAAAACCTTAAGTGATTTACTCCCAGCATGGGGAGAAAAAGAATTTTGTCTACCATGCCGCAGGAGAGGGAGAAAAATCCAAAAAAAAAGAGATCAAAAAGGAGACCAAAAGACTACAAAGTCCCATGGCACAAGGGCAGGGCCCAACCAAAAAGAAGAAGGTCAAGAACCTGTCTAAGCTGAGATGCTACAAGTGTAACAAGCACAGCCACTTTGCTGCCAATTGCCCCAAGAAATTGGGTAGCAAGCAAGACTTGTTGGCTGAGAGTTTGGGAAAAGACAGCAAGAAGTAGACAACAGGATGTCTAATCCTGGATTCAGTAATCCCACTAATGCAGTACTACAGCCGCATAAAGTTAAAAGAGATTATGGGCAGCAGAAAAAGCCCTCCAATAGCAAAAAGGCTCCTCCCAAGCCCCAGCCAAAGATGAATCAGAATGTTTTCATAGCTCTCCCGTCTAATCAATTTAAACAGGTGGCCAAAAATAAAGACACTGATAGGAAAGCCTTTGCCAAGTCATTTAACCTTGCTTGCAAAATTGAGGAGTTCAAATGGTCTGATAAAAACGTGCTCACGGTGCCTGCAAAGGTGTCTGATAAAGCAGTATCAGCCATAGTAGATACCAGGAGCACCAGTATTGTCATCTCACGCAGGTGTTTTGACAAAGTGGGCCTTGTCAAGGATACCAAAGTGTTGTTGACACTATCATCCGTCACCAACACCATAATGCACCACAAAAATATTTTACAATGTTTAGAAACAGGTAGGGAGGAGTGTAACTAGAATCCCTGCCATTGTAGCCAAAGGCCTTCAATTTGACCTGCTCTTGGGAGTTAACTGGATTGCTGCAGCCAAAGCTCAGATTGACATCAACCAGAAGATGTTGGCTGTCAATGGGGAAATCATTTAAATGAAAAACCTACAAGACCTGGTAAGCAATCTGTGCCAGGGTATCACAAAAGTATAATCCCAGGAGCAGGTAACTCTGGGAGGAGGTAAAGCTGGGGCATTCCCAGTGTAAGGACTGGACTCAGAACTACCAGTTTTACAAATTCTTAATAGCATCAGCAATTCTCCTGTGAATTTTCTTCCAATCCTCCAAATCTCAAGGCAATTTGCCTTGCATAGACCCAATTTGCTCACCTTCCAATTTCTCTGAGAATTCTCAACTCTCAGAAATCCTTAGTTCTCTTGGTCAGTTAACTCTTGCTATACTTGGCGGATTCTCCTCATTGGCGATTTTCCTTATTTGTCTGAGAATCCCCCAACTTGCTATTCTCCTTCTATTTTTAATTCCCCCGCAATTCCCTATATGAATTCAAGGATTCTGTTCAGACTCCTTGGATCAAAATCTTAAAAAAATAAACTACAAAGATTAGAATCTTCTTCTCTAACATAGCTTCATTAGGAATTTCATATTGTTGAGGATTCTCTTAGATATACCCAGCTGTGTCAAGAAAATCTCACATGTTTGACTTTGTCAGACTTCTTGTTTCTCCTCCCACCACAGAGATGAATCTTGGTCATCTCCTACTCACCTTTTCTCTAGTAATCTTCTCTGGGATTATTCCCCATATTCTCCCACTTCTCCTTTCAAGCCAGAAAGTTTTTAGGCCTGAATATTGAGTCCTTTCTAGGGGAATCATCTCCCTTCTTTGGGGAATGATTCCTAGGGTTCTCCCTACTAGATTTGCTCAATTTGTCCTGCCTACCTTCTCTGGTTGTGACACCCAGTTTACCACAAGAATGTACAGGGATATGACACATATTTGTTCATCTCCGCCATGGATAAAATCCAGAGTGAAATCTTGGTCACTCCCAAGCCGGAAAGAATAGTGGACACGCTGTCCCTACTGAATTTGTCACACAACCCCCTCACTGTCCAGAAGGGGCAGTGCCTAGGGGGGTTTAAATCCTTTAGGTATCCGGATGTTTTAAATTAATCAAATTTATCATACAATTTTTGCATTTCTTTAAACATTAAAAGTAGATTGATCTATCTAAATTTTTTAGATAGGGCACTGTGGAAACAGCTGTTAGGAAAGTGGGCAACAGTAATTTCCAGAAATAAATACAATGTAGGGCTCACAGAAGTGAACTACTGTATCCAATCAAATAACAATCATCCCGTCAAAAGTTACGTCCTGAGATACTCTTGGGCCGTACAGGAAGCAGTTATTGAAGAAATAAAGAAATTAAAGGATGTAGGGTTCATAGAACCCTCTGAAATTCCATATGATGCACCAATAGTGTGTGTGCCTAAGAAAGACAAGTTGATGAGAGTATGCATCAAATATCAAATGGTAAATAGGCACATTGTAAACAATGCCTATCCGTCACATTGCATCAAGGATCAGCTTGATAAAATGGAAGGGGCAACTGTGTTCACTACCTTAGATCTTACTAAGGGGTACCACCAGATAAAGTTGCACCCAGATTACAAAGAGATAACCGCCTTTACAACCCCAATAGGGTTGTTTCTGTGGCAAGTCCTCCTAATAAGAATGAAAACATTGGGAGCCATATTTCAAAGGCTAATGGATCAAATCCTAGGGCTTCTACAACCACAATGTGGTATTGTATATATTGATGATATTACTATCTTTAGTAAAACGTTGGAGCAACACCTTGTGGATGTAGAAGAAGCGCTAAAGAAGCTAGTAAAAGCTAATTTAAAAATAAATGTGGACAAATGCTCTTTTACGCAAGACAAAGTGTAGGTCTTGGGACATATTGTCAGCAAGCAGGGTGTTAAAACCAGTCCAACCTTAGTGGAAGGGATCCGGCAGAAAGCCCCTCCAACTAATATAATCAAAGTATGAGGATTCCTTGGAATGGCCAATTTCTATAGGAAGTTCATCCCCAACTTTGCAGAAATTGCCAAGCCACTAAATGAGTTAACCCAAAAAAGTCCAAAGGGGCTTTCATCTGAGGAAATTGACAGCAAGAATTGTTCAATAAACTGAAAGCCATATTCACCAACAATCCTGTGCTACAATATCCCAATATGAACAAAGAATTCAATAACAAGATAGATGCTTCTAACGTGGGTATAGGGGCAGTCCTATCCCAAGATTACAAGATAGATGGTGAGGTGCAATATCTACCAATTGCAGATACAAGCCGTACTATTACCCCAGCAGAGCAGAATTATAGTACCACCAACCAAAAAGGGTTGTCCATTGTATGGGCAGTGAAAAAGTTCAAGTCCTACATATATGGTACACATTTTACAATAATTACCGACCATAACGCTCTGAAGGCCATAAGCAATAGGCCAAGTTAGAAGGCAGGCTGATGCAAGCAGCCAAATATTTGATGCAGTTTGATTTCACCATCAAATACCGTCCTGGTAAAGATAACCCTGTGGCCAACTATTTGTCCAGAGCAGCCAATATGGTGGTAGAACCTGTCAATGATGAAATGGAGGACCAGGAAAGGAGGACAACCAACAGAAAGAATTGGTTGTTCATCCCAAAAACCAACAAGAAGAGCTTGTGAGGTTGAGTCACAAGCAGAGAATGGGGCATCTGAAACATGCCAAGTTAATACTGTTCCTGTAGCAAAGATATTACTGGAAGGGAATGGCCGGCAACATTAAACAAATAATTTGTAAATGTCAAACCTGTACCCAGATGGATCCAGTAATTAGTTACTGGCTATTGAAGCCTATCTCAGTGAATTGCCCATTCCAGTTGGTGTTGTTAGACACAGGACACATTGTATCCCCAACAGGAAACAGTATTACTTTGTGTTGGCTATAGATCACTTCACCCAATGGGCAGAAGTGCAGGTCATACCATTTGAGACCTCCAAAAATATCAAAAGGTTCATAAAGGATTGTCTAGTGTCAAGAAATGGATGTCCTTTGGAGATTCAGACCAATGGTAGGAAACTGTACATCTCACAAGCAATAAACCGGTTCCTAGAAGGGTATGGTATTAAGCACATGGTGTCAGCATTTTACCATCCCAAAAGTAACAGGATGGCAAAACAAACCATCCAAACTCTAAAAGGAATTATGACAAAGTTGTTACTAAAGAACATAAAGGAGCAGAAGGAGCATGTAAACATAGCGGTCACTGCTTATTGGTTGGTGCCCCACCAAGCCACAGGATTCTCCCCGTTTATGATGATATATGGATAAGAGGCTAATATGCCAGAGGAAATTTCCCACACGGACTACAAGTCATACAAGAATTATGAGTCAGCCGTAAAATTGTTTGTCAAGAAACTGATCAACGTGCACCAAAAAGCTTGGATAGCATATTAGCAGTTCCAGGACAAAATGAAAGTATACCACAATTGAACCAGAATAGGTAAGATAGTGGTACCACCATTTGCCATAGGGGATCTAGTATAGATTAATATCCAACAACAAATCCCAAACATTAAACTTGGTAGAGTTAAATGGATTGGGCTGTGCAAGATTGTAGGAACAGCACCTGGATTGTTATACAACCTGAAATACAAGCTGGGGGAGGCCCCCATAGTATATAACAGGACCAACCCACAATACATGAAGCCATTCCACGGCAAAACTAGCTAATAGCCCTGCACCAAAATCATACCTATTTTTTTTTCTCCCCTTGGGGTTTTCTTTTTCAGATCTGGTGGGCAGGGCCAGCCAATAAGAGTCAACCAAGACCTAGAAAGACTCCCAGCTAGCTTGGTTAGCCGGAAGCCTTGGGGAAATAATGTTGTAACTCTTATAACAAACAGCCATTGGGCTCAGAACAGGTAGCCAACATGACTGACACTTTCCACTGCAAGGGATCCCAGGGACTGACAGGGCCAAGGAACCAAAAGGGCGGTCCGCACGTTAAGGATTCATTTGGGAATATAGTCTACAAAAAATCCTACATGGATCAAACTCTGTGGAATTTGATATCCAGATCTCTCAGGCAAGAGATAAAAAGAGTCCTTTCCTCCCCATCATTCCCTCTCCAATTTTCGAATCATATCTACTTTTGATATTAATAAACCTACCATTCATCCAAACCCTTTGATTTATTCCAATTCATATACTTCAACAATATAAAAACTATGCCTCCTAGGACCAATAAAAATGATCATGCCAGTCAAGATGTCTTTGAGCTATTGCCTACTGTGGCACAGGATGTTGCTTGAAGAGCCATTCACCCTGGGTCTACCTCAGGGCCAAAGACCCTCCGCAAAAACATTGCTACAATGACAACCAAACAGCTCAAAGCATGCCGGGTATTCCTCAGCAGTCAGCAGGACCAAATGGCTGCCCTAGAGGGTGACTCCCTTTCTGTGGCAATCAACCAGGTGTCATTGATAGTTGGGAAAGTCTCCAACAATCACCATTGTAGTAGTTTTGATTTTCTAACACTCTTAAACTTTTTAAAAGAGAAGCTATGTTGTACTTGTGACCATTACCAGTCACTTTAATACAATAGTTTTTACTTACACATAGATAAAAGTGTTATCCCTAACTTGATGACTTACACTTCACTAATACTTTAGTCTCTATCTCATATGAGTCAGGTTTATAATATCTTTAATCTTAATTTTGATCTTTCTTAATTTAGGAATAGAGGGTGTTTTAGGCTTATAAAATTTGCTTTTTTTTTTGTTGAATACTTATATTAAAACTAAATTATCTTTTTGAAAAATTTATAAGAAATACTTATGTATCAATACTAGTAAGACAATTTTAGATCTTTTATTTTTTTTTATATCTTAAATTTTTGCATTAGAAAAAGGTGATACTATATAGTTTAAAGGATTGTGTTTGGCACAAGTCCAAGTTGGGGAAAATAGGAGCATTAGAATATAAAGAATTATACTAAGCAAAGAATTTTGGTAATACAGAGGAAAAGTTTATTTGAAGTAAATTGAATTGTATTTAAGAACAGGGGACAATTGTAAGGATCAGTTTAGGTTATTTGGAAGGACCTTGTAAGGACTGGATCCCAAACTTCCAGTCATACAAGTTCTCTTTAATCCCATCAGATTCTCTTCCCAATTCTCTATCCTAGGACAAACTCTCACCGCAATTCGCATACTTTACAGCGGATCTGCCACAATTAATCCTAACTGGAGAATCAAGAATTCTCAGATTCTCTTGGGATTTGGAGAATCCTCTTTTCTACTATTCTCAAGCCTCTCCTCCTATTGGCGGATTTGCTAAACTTCTGAGAATCCCCTGGTTTGCTATTCTTGGAAGTTATTCTCCTCCCTCAACCCTTCCCCTATATATTCAAAGATTCTGTACCAGATTCTTTGGATCAAAATTTCTAAAACAAAAATAAATTTCGTTAACAATTTCTTACTTAGTACATTATATTACTTGATTCTCTTGAGAATTCTCTTAGGTATCACTCTGCTGGACCAAGCAAATCCTTCCCATGATTGATCTCTACAAACTCTTTGCCCCATCTCCCACCCTCGAAATGAATCTGGGACATCTGTTAACCACCTCTGCACTGGTAATTCTCTCAGGTGTTCTTCCCCGGATTCTCTCATACCTCTTGTTAAGCCAGAAAACTTCTGTGCTTGCAAATTGAGCTGTATCTAGGGGAATCATCTCCGTTCTCTGGGGATTGATTCCTAGGGTCCTCCCCACTAGATTCTCTCAATTTGTCTGGCCTAATTTCTCTAGTCATGACAGACCCTAGCGCCTGTTGATTATTAAATTGAGATTTGATCCTTGTTTCTCCTATTGGGATTAGGCACATTGACCAATTTTGAGGATTGGAATTGGTGCCACAACAATAGCTTATATAAAAATCCCTCATATTAAGCTACTTGATTTCACTACAATATTCTGGTATGCTCAAAAATTGATTTTATGTCCCTAAAAAGCTATCTACCTGATTATAAATCCACAACAAGAAAAAAACTCAAATGATAAAGTTAGTAACGATTTCCTTTTTTTAAAAGGCTAAATTTTCTGATGTAACTTCTGTTTCTCACTATTATAGTTATGTAGGCTATAGGTGTTGTTATTGGCTTTATATGCCATGTAGAGGCTAGTATTAACAAGAGTTTTCAAGTGATGTGGTCTAACAAATAGATCTAATTACATAGTCTAAACCAATAATTGAAACGCTTTTCTCATTCAGCTCTTTAAAAGCACAATATTCTGCTTAAAGTAATATTCTCTATTAGTTAAATTAAAAAGTTATTTGATAGATAATTTTAGATTCCAAAAAGTTTTATTTGATCCCAATTTCTTTGTCTCAGGCTTTTAGACATAAGAAAGCTTTCTAGCTGAGAAGTTAGTAATCCTAATATCTTGTAAACATAAGAAGAGGAGTGCTATTAATAGAAAAAAAAGAAATTAAAATTTATCAATAGAAAAACTTACAGAGAACAATAATAAAATCCTAAAGACAAAAGCTACCCTATAAGCTAAGGCATAATAAAATATATGAGAGAGGGCTAATCTTTTGGTTGTATAAGTAAAATTTTGTATTTCTTGGCATGGATATATAAGCCTGGGATATATTATTGAATCAAGTTTTTTTAAAAATGCTTTTTATCTACTGCTCAAAGAAACAAGTAAAAGCATTACTATAATTAAAATAGAAAGTGTAGGTTATTGTCCACTTATTGCAAAAGTTTATTGCTGTGATAAATAACTATCAATAATTGAATAATTACATAGGTATAGCTACATTGATTTCCCATTGGTAAGAGGTATCTCTATCATAATATGATTTAATAAGTTGGTTAGGAACTTTGTGTAAAAGATTAATTGCATCTATTGAATTAGTCAAGAAATTCTTGGGTATAAATAGTTATTCAAAGTCACTAAATGCATACAAAGAGAGTAATGAGTAACTTATTGAAATAATTGTGTACAAGGTTGTAATGGCAACAGATCTATTATAAACTTGATGAGGGATTAGGCTGTAAAACGCCTGCTTTTCTTCCAGATCTTGTAAAAATTTGTTACTATTTCTAAAACACAAATCTGGGTTTGTTGTGAACTAGTTTACTTGAGGTTTTGGTTATAATGCTTCTAGATAGGTACCTTTGTTGCTATGTGCATATAGCATTAGCTAGACTGAAACTACTTTATCAATAGTCTTAATAAGTAGGATGTAGATATAAGACAAATTATCTGCTTGCAACAGTTTTAGGCCAAATTGATAGGTAATGTTTAAGATACAACAACTAGGAGTTCTTTAAATTCATATTACAAGTCAGCTTCAATTTAATTTAGAATTATAAGGACTTTTGGTCTTTAATATGATGGTCTTGTTAAATCTCTTCATGTAGCATTCTTGTCTTAATTTTACATGGATAATCAAGGAGAGTTCTTCAATGTGAATAAACTATTTTTTTCTAAGTTTAAAGAATTATTAACCAAAAGATCACCAGATTCAGCGCTTAAAGATTAGATTCAAAGGGCTACTCTGATAGCTTTTTAAAGGCTTCAGTATTAATCTTTTGTCCCTTAGATGGGGATAGACCTCTATCTCAAAATCCCAAATCTCAAAACCTGTATCTCAAATAAGTTTTGAGATATAGGTTTTGATATCAAAACATTTAACAGGATTTTTTTATTAACAACATTAAGATTTGATACTTTTTTTTGAAGCTTTTCTTAATCCTGTATCTTGAAACCGAAATCTTGAGACCCAAATCTTGAAAAAAATTAACCCGTGCAGTTAAATTTAATTTGACTTAAGCACACTTTGAAATGATTTAATTAATAGAGTTATAAATTACCTGAATTTTAAATTTGAATTTTAAAACTCTGATCTTGAAAAAGATTAAGGGTAGGACTTTATTTATTAACAACACCCTTTTTATGGCAAAATTATATTGTTTCAATTATGAGCTTAATAAAACTTTTCTTATAGTGTAAAGAGATAATTTTAGTTGTTATATAAATTAAACTTGGTTTTGATCTATAATTGGTTCTAGTTACTTTATTTAGGATTAAAGTAAATTATACACATAAATATATTAATGTAAGTAAGCTTTTTTCTATTATAAAAGTGCTTAACTCATTAGAGATGACGCCATCTCAAATATCTTAATCTCAAACTTTGGACAGTAGATTGTAATAAAATTAAAATTACTATAATTTTATTAAGTCTAATTAAGCACACTAAATATAAAAAAGACATATTCCTACATCTCAAAATCCTACATCTTGAAACATTCCTTCAATAACAGCGTTGTTAACTTCAACACAGCTTTATAAAACCAAACAACATGTAAATTTACATTTTTTTATTAAATAACTCATAACTAATTTTTTTTCTTTCAAATGACATATTAAAAACTTTGGTAGCTTTATTATTCATGTTTTTACAGAGTATTGGAGTTTAGTATATTTTACTAAGAACATAGGGTTGTAGTTAGCATTAACATAACAACATAATAACAAAACATAGTGAATTTCTTGTCTCAGATCTTGAAACCTGTATCTCAAACTAAAGGGTCTATTGTAGTATAGTATATATAGTTTTAGGTTTGTTTTGCTTTATTTTTTTCTTAGTTTTCCCCATTTTTTCCATATTTTGATATTGATATATAATCTTTTTTCAATTACAACACATGCTAACAATTAGAACTTATTTTAGTAAGAATGCCTCCCAAGAAAAATCAATCTAAAACTGGTACCAAGGCCAACCCAAAGGCCTCTACCTCTCAATCCTCCCATGCCAAGGCTAAGAAATCTGTCCCCAAGAAGCCTGAGGAGAGGACTGTTGCCCCTTCTTCACCTAAAGAGGGTCATAGTACTGACTCTGACAGCTCTGTGGATTCTCAAAATAAGGATCATGAATATAACAATGATCAACATGAAACAGATTCCTCAACTAGCCATGAGTTTGACTTCTTAAGACTCAGAAAAGGACTTCCCTGGTGAGACCAGAGCTGAGATAAGAGTCCAAAAATCCAGAAGTAAGAGGATCCTTGAAGAAAAAGAGGCCCAAAAAGCTGGTACTAATACTAGTTTGATTAATAGTAAGTTTTTTTCCATTTATAACAATGACTGATAACTTTACTTTAGAAAACCCATCTTCATCCAACACTCCCTTGATTAATATCCCTGTTGGTGAAGTTGTTCCTGAGGCAGGGAAAGAATTAATCCCTGCCTCTAATAAGAAGTCTAAAAAGCCTAAGAACCCTACTCTCTGGGACCCTATGGCTATAAAGAATATTTTTAATGTGAATGGGGAGTTCAAGTTCCCAAACCCCCTCCAGAAAAACTTCCCCATGATGTCCTTGAAGTCTAATGCAGGGTTTTATCATGAAGGGTTTACCTGCACCTGTGAGGATGCAACCAAGGACTGGGCCATCCACAACTGGCACTGCTCTGCAACTAAGCGCCTAGCCAGGATCACCACAGAGGGGTTCACCAAATTTTTGGCTGAAAAGCCCAATGCTCATTATAATCATAGCAAGCCATAGAATGTCTATGAGCAAATTCTCAAGTGGTTCCTTATTCAGACCCAGGCCACTAACAAGCACCAGGATGCCTCTGAGACTGCAACCTTGGCCCTCAAAAACTTGAAGCCTGAACATCTCTCCCAGGTCCTCAACCTTTCCCAGATTGGCCAGTATTTCTAAGCTCAACTGCAAGGCCAAAAACCTGGGCAAGAGTGCCAAGAAACTGGATGATCTTGTCCTTACTGATGCCCAGAAGCACACAATCCATAAACAGATGTTCCCTCTGTTGGAAGATCCTGTAGGTACCATTAGCTGGTCTGTCTGCTTTTCTACATGGGAAAAGCTGGAGAAACTACTCACCTGCAAACAATGGCTGGCTGATAGTACATTCTCAACTTGCTCTAGTATCTTCAAGCAGCTCTGGGTCATCTTTGGCCAGTTTGGGGAAACTGTGATCCCCATGGTCTATGTACTTATGTCCTGTCAAAAGGCAAGTACATATACTTCCATCCTTAAAAGGTTCAAACAGAGGCTGGATGAGATAAGGCTGAGCAATCAGTCCTTAATCAATTGATAAGAGGCCCTACTACAAATCATCCCAGGGTACTTGCCAGATCAAGGCTATAAAGAAGAGCCCAATGAAGCCCTCCAAATAGACTGCTAGCCACATTGACAGCTCTGAAGATGAAAACCCAGTGAGTATAACTTTGAGCTCCTGGTAGACTTTGAGGCAGCTCAAGGACAGGCCTTTCAGTCTGTTTTCAATGTGTCACCTGTTAGCTGCTTCTTTCACTTCCAACAGGCACTTAACAAGAATTGACATTGCTTTAAGGCTCTCACCAACCTCTACAATGCTGATATATCCTTTGAATGTAAAAAACATTTTGTCTGCTTTGCTGCCTTGGCTCTTATTCCCAAACGCCGGATTGGAGCCATATATGAAGCCTTCAAGGAGTCTAAGTATATGCAGGACCACCAGGCAATATTCAATAAATTCATTGAGTACTTTGAGACTCAATAGATTGGGAAGAAGACTGTTTGCCAAGGCTGGACCATCAACAAGATCAGATGGAATGTCTATGTACAGGCAAAGAAGGGATCAATGAAGACAACCTGTTCTGTAGAGTCCTGGAATTTCCACTTCCAAAAGTTTGTCAAGGGAAACAAACAAGCATCAACTTGTTGATCAAGAAGCTTCAACACATGCAGAAGCGCTGTGAGATCCGGTTGTCTGAGACTAATAGCTATTGCCATATAGTTACCCGGAACAAGGTATCCCTCCAGAAAGCTTCCAGAGCCCAGGAAGCCCTCACTACCCCCATCAGAGAAGGGTGCCTCTATGAGCACCTTCTTGCTATTGCCTCCGCTTTAGTATAGTGAATGCTTTTTCTCTTATTTTTTTTTTTTTAGTTTAGTTGATTATATTATAATTAAATATCAAGTTTAAAAGCTATGTTTTAGTTCTTAACAACTCTTAAATTTGATGATTATATAATATGATTTGAACATACATCAAATAGAAAGCAAAAACAATGTATTCTTAAAATTTAGATCTTTAAAATGAGATTTTAAATCATTTTTGTTCCAAATATAAAAATAAGCCCAGAAATGTAATCCTTGCAAAATTTTGAACCAGAAGCTCTGTTAAAAGTCTAGAAAATATTCATTTTAAAAGATTTTGTTGTTAACTGCCTTTAAAGATTTGGGTTTTTAGATTTAGGCTTTGAGATTTGGGATTTATAAATAAGTTCAAGATTTGGGATTTTTGAGATTTGGGAAATCTAGATGCGGGTTTTCTAGATGCAGGTCTAACCCCTTGGAGGGGTCTAAGTACTGTAATACTATAGCTGAGACAGTATGTTTCTTGTCTTCTAAGTTATTTTTCTGAACTCTGGAGTCCAAATAGAAGAGCAAAAGTTTTTATTAACCTTATTTAGGGTGCTGATAATTAATAAAGATAAAAACGATTTTCTAGCTTAGATAGTAGACCAAAAAGTATCACAATTGGTTTGTTTTAGTAAAATAAGGGAGAATGACTAAAGATTTAGCATTTTAGGATTGAAAAACAGTTATTTATCACTGATTACAACCAAGATAGGTGATGAATGTCTTAGTGAACTGTTTCTTACTGGTTTGTTGTAGAGTCATTATAATTTAAGATGTTTAGGACCTAAAGCATGTTAATAAGATCATTCACTTTGTTCTTACTAAAAAGAATAATATTGTTGAGATAAAATAAGATTTTTTTATCTATGTTGTCTTTAGAAAGAAATTACTAGTGTAAAAAAATTAGGAAAGGCATTTTTATTTAAGATTCATTAAAAGGCTCTCAAAGGGTCCAAAATTGCACTAAGTTAAAATAAAAAAAGATATTCTTTTTAATTATTTGGCCTGATAGTTGCCCACTGTTGAGTAAATTTTTGACAAGACAAAGGCACTGTAAACCTGATAAATAAATTATTTATAAATTCATAATAATAAAAAAAAGTTATGGAAAATTTAAATTAGTAAATTATTAAGATTAAATAAATCATTTTTATAAAAATGAGATGAAAACATTGATCAACACTTAGAATAATATAATCAAGTACTTTTTTTGATTAGTTCTTTAATAAAAGCTAATTTAAAAAAGACTTAGGAGAAGTTTAATAGGAGGAAGATAAATGGGAGATGACCAAGTGTCATCCCCTCTATGTCATAAACCAACAATCTAGTTTTTTCTTGAAAATGGGCTAAGGATAATTGGGTGGCTTAGGTGATACCATATCCTAGCAGAGCTTGGGTGGGCTGGATCACTAGGGACCACAAGAAAGAGGGTTCTTTTGATTTGATGAATGAGAAAGCCAGGGTGCCTGCTTCATAAGTGGAGGTTGCAGTAAGAAGGAGCTCCCACTAAAGAGAGGGATCAACTAGAACAGGACAGGAACATGGTTGGGGGACCATAGGCTCAGGGGTTTCAGGGCAGGGGGGAGGCCTATTGAGTACCATCTGGAAAAGGGGAAGACCCCAAGGGTGCTGGTACAAAGCCACCCCATGATAAACAGGGTTCTACATAAGCATGGAAGGGCCAAGAGCATGGTTATAAAAAAATAATAAAAAAACAAAATAAATGAGAAAAATATATTCTATGATAAGAAAGAGAGAATATCAATGAGGGAAAAAGGAAAAAAGGGGAGTTTATACTTTACTTTATCTACTTGTTACCAAGACTACCAAATTTTAAACTGATATCTATTGGTTGAAGGACAATATGTAATAGAGGAGTAGCTTTACTTAGATCTGATTGGGCAGTGGAATCTTCTTCTGTTCTTAAATGACTGAAACCCATCACTGGGGATAGCGGAAGGGGTTTGGGGGCTAGGTTGAGCTTACTCAACTGGTCACCCAGTTGAGGGTGTGGCCCCTTTGGGGCCACACCCTTTGTAAGCGCAGCTCAAAATTTTTATAGGCTCAATGTGGATTTCCACCCCTTTTTCAGTGGAAATAAAGGTTTTTTTTGGGAGGGGGTATCTGGCCATGGTCTACATAAGACAGCATGTGAGTTTACTAGGCCATAGTTTCTCCTTGTCCATGGTTTGATTAGTTGAAAGTTGAGGGAATGATATCATAATTAATATTTTAAATTTCTTCAATGACACTTAAGAGCTGAGGAGGCTAGTAGAGAACTCCAAATATCATTGGAGAAAATTACTTGTCATAGCCAACATTGGGTCTAAGTAGTATGTATCGAGAAAAAAAATAGCTAGTTAGAATCAGTTTGTATAGATGAAATTATTCAAAATTTAATTAAAGAGGTATAAGAAATAAATTTTTTTTATTTAAAAAAAGGAGCTCAAGTATAATTGCAAAAACAAGCTGGGTATTGACTGCATGGATATAATTGCTTAAAATTGCTTAGGAAACAGGCCTAAATAGGGAATAATCAATTAGAAAAAGAAGAATTCAGTCAGAAGATAACAGTGAAGCAGATATAATTGGCTTAAAACTGGTAGGGATAGGGAGAATGAAAATGCAAAAGAAGAATATCTAATTTAAAACAGAGAATAATCCTAGTTAACTATGAGGATAGAGGAAAAAGAGTGATTTCCAGGTCATAATAGTGACTGGATAACCAATAGTAGGTAAATTAGTTTCTATTGTACTTTGATATCAGAAATTATAGGATATGAAAAACTAATAGAAAGGAGCTGTAAGGCTTGAGAAAGATGTTCTAGTCCTCAAATTTTCTCTCCTTATAGTTTATAAAAATGTGTTTATTAATTTTCTCAGGTCAGAGCAGTATGACTGTTTTGATTAAAGAGGACTCCATGATGGGGTGGTAGTTACACTTTATAAGGTAAGATCTTTGGTTCTTAGGAGCCTAGAAGATCTTCTAGTCAAGTTCCTTCATTATGTGAGCCTCAAGATTGCATTAGGTTATATTTTTTTTATCTAAGTATTCATTCAAACAAAAAATTGAAATAATTTGTGCTTTGCCCTTTAAGTGGGGATATCATTTTGATTGCTACTGGATTAAAAATCTTAATAAAATGAAAGGACCAACTTTTTGTGAATAATTTTGATGGTAGGGGGTTGAAGTTTTAGGGTTATTGTTAATAATTAAGACATGATTTCTTTATTAGGGATTTTGAGAATTCTCTTGGTTTTGTTTTTTGATGATTTTAGACTGAGAATTGCAATTTTGAGGCAAATTGTAAAATAACCTTGTTTGTTTCTCATTTTTCTAGCATTTTACTAGCATTAAAAAATGCATCAGAGATTATTATATTAGATGAGAATTTCAAATGACTTTTAATGGAAAAACACCTAGCTTTACTAATGATTGTAACAAAAAAATAATTGTAGTTCATTTTGAAGTTGATAGTATATAGAACTAGTTGTTTTTGGAAAAAATATAGTAGCAAAGTAATTTTTGAGAATTACAATCACTCAAGTTTGCCCATTGAATTGAAGATAATAAGCTGTGGATAAACATATTTAACATTGTCATTTTCACTTAGAGCTTCCCATAATTTAAGGTAAACTGGGGACCTTGATATAGATTGATGTATCTTGGAAATATGGGTTGATTAAATAAATCTCATGGCCAAAAAAGATATTTGCTTGAAGGTGACATTGGTTATAATGTTTTATAAGGTGAAAACTTTAGTGAATTTAATGGAAAACTGCTGAATTGCGGAAATTAATTGTATAACTAAGAATTGCAGAAAAATCTGCAATTTCAGTCTTGCAATTCTGATTGGGCGCACCATAAAAAATAAGAATAAATCTAATTTAAATGAGAATTGATAAGTAATTTGCATATAAACCAATTCAAATGAGAATT
>CAOJZF010000312.1:0-23438 GCA_948465475.1 Thalpophila matura
GGATTTTTTAATTTGACTATATTTGATTTCTTAAAGAAAACTTCATAGATTGATGAGTGCATTCGATTTAAGCTTCATCCTAGTCATGATAAAGAATACCAATAAACAAGTTTGGCAAACACTAGTGAAATTAAAGTGAATAAGATTAGGGCTTAGAAATTCAAGTTAGAGGCTCAATCAACGGGGCATAATAATATCAGAAATTAATTACAGTGAATTTGAATCAAAACTTCAATGAATACTACTCTACTATACTAATTTATGTCACATTAATCACATTATTTTATAAGAATTTCGACTATAGAAAAGTAATATTGTATGGAAATTGATCATGAATTTACAAACCAAATTTCATTGGCCATACATATTTTAAATATCAAGCAATTGGTCAATATAGTATTTTAGGATTAATTAATTGGACAAAATTAATTTGAAAAGTATATCACAATTGATCTAACATGACTCGTTAAACATCCACTGTTATTCCCATATGGATCAAAATGCTATTCACTTAATTTACATTAATGCGAATAATCTGAATTACTGACTATAAAAAGGTGAAAACTTTCAAACCAATTTCGATATCAACTGAATAATATTCGATAACTTCCTATCCAAAAAATCATTCAAACTTACTTAATATGCAATTAATCAACTTAGTCATCATCTCCGCTGTCGCTTCTCAAGCCGTCAACAACTGCTTGAACACCTGCTTCAGAACCGAAGCTACCTACGCTCAATACGAAAGTATGAACAACTGTGTCATGGCTTGTTATAACAACAACCCTGCTCCCAATGCCAATCTACCCCCTGCTGGATCAGACCCCGCTTCCACTCCTCAAGCTGCTATCCCCAACACTCCTCAAAACCCCACTCAAGCTGGTGAAAACAACACCCCTAGTGCTGCTTCTCCCAACGCCGCCACTCCCAATGCCAACAATAATGCTGCCACTGATGCCGCTAACCCTAGCAACAACGCTTCTGCTGCCCCTGGTGCTACCCCAGTAATGCCTCCGATGCTGATGCTGATTCCAACTCCGCTTCCGGTACTGACCCTACCCTGTAGCCAACCCTGCTGCTAGCTCCGGTGTCGCCGCTTCCGCCTCATCTGCTTCCCCAACGCTTCCGCCTCCGCTGGAGCTGATGATGATTCCTCTGCCTCCGGTGCTAACGCCGCTTCCCGATCTCGATCATCCGGTTCCGGCCCCTCTTCCGGTTCCGCTCGTTCCCGATCCGCCTCATCCTCAGGTGATGATGAAGAAGATACCAGTGATGCCAAGACTGTCTTATCTAGCCTCGGTCTCTCCGTTGCCATGATCGCCGGTCTCTACACCCTATAGACAACGTCTACCTATTTTTAATAAACACTTTAACTCTTCATCCTATCTATTACAATAATTGATCATCTTAACTTTGATCTTATCAACGATTTTTCATTCGAAAAGATTCGTATTGAAGGATCTAGCTAAAAGATCCATCCGAGAATTCATCTCAGAACTAAAAGTTCTGTATAGTAAGTTGATAAAATTTACTCCCTCTCCAAGGTGACACTTAGTGATGTACATATACCCTACCTTGATTATCACCTTCTAAAAAGCATCAACTTCGTCTCTACACTACACTTCACTCTTCCTTACCTATCCCCTTCACCTTCTATCTCTTATAATCCTTTCCTCCCCCCTTTTTTAAAAAAAAGCTTCAACCTACCTCCCTCAAGTTACCTTCCTCGCAAACACCACTAAAAAAAGACCATAGTTCCAAATGATCTAGATCACACCGCCTAGCCACCCCCCTAAATTTTTTAAGATAGGAGGGTATCATTTGATGACTAAAGTTTTTTTACTCCCTCTGTATATCCTTGATAATTGTTTGGAGGATGGTGTATGGTAATATTAAAGTAGATCAAAAAAAACTGGGGATATCTTCTTGATATGCTTCAATCAATGTCGAGACAATTTTTAACTTATAAAGCTTTACATTGATGGGTGGCTTACATAAAACCTTTATTTTCAATGAAAGAGTTTAATAGATTTTATAATTTTATAAGGAACTATGATCAATATAATTAAGGTAATGAAATTTAACTATCTATCAACCAAAATTCTAACCAAAGCCAACTTAAATTCTAATTAACAATCTATTTCAACTTTATTCAAATTTAACCTCCTCCTTTACCTCTTATATAACTGTCATCCTCCTACCCTACCTTTATAGATCTGTAAGATAATGATAAAATACAATTATTTGATATTTCCTTGTATTATAGCTAGTCTTTGGCTATATTGTACTACAAAATTGGTAAATTATTCTCAATTATCTATTAACCTACAATATTACTAGAAAATTGTTAATTTCCTCTTATTTATCATTTCAAAATCAATGATGTATATTTCATGTTAGAGAAGAATTAAAAAAATCACTTATGAAATTTATGCTGATAATTAAAATGTTATTAATTGTAACTAAATTATAATTATCAGTCTTCAATTGTTTAAATTGCTAGTTTTTTATACATGTTTTCTTAAATATAGTCTAACTTCAACAAATCTATTCATTAATTGTTACCCCAAATTTAGTCTAAAACTAATAAACTTTTTTACTCATCTTAGTAAATTTTAAAAAAAATATTATAAAATTCATCATTCAGTTAGTTTCTCAATTCTAAAATTTTTAAAATTTTATCAAGATTTATTGATAGATCAAGTCAACCTCCAACTTGACCTAATAGATTTTCCAACTACAATCATTGATAGATTGCCAATAAAGTATTTAATATAGTTATATTGTGATGTGGGACTTTTTTAAGTCTCCCTTAAAACTTATTAGACTGGTAAATTAGATTTGACAATCACATCTTGAGATGTATTATAAATTGATTCTATTTATATAATGACTTGGTCCATTATTATTTTAATAATTATATTAAATCAATACCTAGATACCTAATCTAGTGATGACCACAATAAGTTCATAAATATTATTGATATTAAATAACTTGATATAAAATAGATTAAAATATCATATTGTTATGAGTAAGGACCTAATTTCCTTTCCACATATTTATACCTTAATTTTATCATATAGTAATATTTTCAGCTTTATAAAAACCCTTTTTAGAGAGCTTTATACAATTTTTTTATTCTTCTAAGAATCTATTTGTATATAGTTGAGGCAAGACTTGATGTTTTAAACATCATCAGTTATGGCTGGTTAAGACAAGTATGTCAAGTTCTTCTGATCTTAAAAATCTTCTAGGATGTTATCAAAAATCTATATTGGCATTATAATATGGCACTTGTAATTCTTAAGGCAATTGCACTCAAGAAGACAATTGTTGGACACCTAAAATATGTTATCGCTTCAAACTTGTAACTTGTAAATTGTGTGGTAGCTGAAAAGAATAATGTAAAAAATTATTTTTCTAAAAAAACTCTCAAGTGTAAAAAAAGATTAAAACAAATTACTAAATATGTATATTTTTGTAAGTGATAGATATCTTTTTGTTTGTTATTAGTTCACACAATAATGACCCTAGAGTATTGATTTCTTGTTAAGAAAAAAACATTATTTTAAAACTTCCTTATTCTTAATATCCTGCAAACTTATTTTTTATCAGAAAAGCTAGTCTTTTAAATATATATGGTCTTTAGTCTTAGTCATCAAAATTATTAAAATTGTAACTTTATTGACCAAGCTTATAGATTGTACAAGATAAATTAACTTATTTTAAAAAAAACTAATATTACATCTTTATTGGTCCATTGCTTATCATAATGTAGGCTCTCTATACTTCAAATTATCTTATTTGGGTAATAAGACACCCATTATCAAGGTTATTGTACCTGTTTCTAATAATACCATATACTTTTTAGACCAATGTCATATATAAATAATCAGTTATAAGATGCAACTGATAAAGTTACTTAAAACTAGGTATATAAATTTTCTAAAATACTGTATCTATTATAAGATAGTGGGGTTTTGATAAATAAAATGATAATGTTTTAGTGATACTAAAGAAATGATACTCTTTACTGTGTTAACTAGTAGATTTAAGATTTTAGAGTATTAAGGCCTCACTGTATATCAACTCTCTATTGTAATTATTTATTATGTTATTTCTCATAGAAATGAATTCTAGATAATGTAAAATATCTAAAAGTCCCTAGTATGCAATATAAATTGATACCCCTAACACAGTAGTGTCTAAACTAGTTTATGCCAAAGTTTGTCAGATAGACTTTATGTTTTAAAAACATAGATTTTGTGGGTAATAGTAATATCTTCCCATGGGGATCAAATTAATTCTCAATAACTAAAATATTAAATTTTTTGGCTTAAAGTGTGAATAAATCAGTAAGATATTTTAGTAAACCTACTTTTTGATAATCAGAGTAGGTTGTTATGGACGTTTTAAGTTATAATCTTATTGAGAATTGTTAAGTTGTACAAAGGTATAATTCACATAGGTAATATAAGATTTTCAGTTTGATAGACAAGTTAAACTTGTAAATCACCACATCAGTAAATAATTCTAGAGATTATTAAGACTAGATCCTTTTTGATTATATAGTTCACACTGTTAGAACAAGCTGGGTTTGTTACATGATTTGTCTTAAACTTGGGTAATAATAAAGACCTTGCTAAAGATTATTCCAACAATGGTGTCAACTTCAATATAAGTTCAGAAGTCCTTCCTTCTTGAATTGATCAAATTGACCAAGATCCAGATAAGGATACCAGTAAAGGCCAATCTTGATCAAAAGAAGGATAAAAAATACTTGATACCAGTGCTAAACCCTGCTATCCTTCCAGAGACCATAGGGTCACCAAGAAGGCCAACATCAAGACTCTTTAATAGATTCTAAAAATTGACTATACCATTTTTGGTTATAAAGACCCTATTCTTTTCTCAAACAAAACCACTGTTATAAATCCATATCTAAGAATCTATATTTTTGACTTATTTTATTCCTTATTCTTTGAATCTCCACTACTCTAGGAAACGTGCTACAACTAAGGTAGGAATTTTGTGTTTGTGATTGTCAGGTGCCCTTTTCTAACCTTTTGTCTTGATAGAAGTACAAACTCCTATTGCCAACAAGGTAACTGGTGCTCACCACAGGGGAATCACAACATTACTAGCCAATATATCTGTGAAATATTCATAAGCTACACTTGTGCCTTACTATATATATTATGATGGGCCTATGTGACTATTATCAGTATTACAATAATGGCTTAAATGCAGGCAATAAATTAAGCCATTGTTTCATGATTACTAATAAGGATTTAACAAAACAACCATTTAATTTAAAAATAATGGACCCTTTAATAGAATCAAATAATTGGAAAGAATCTGCATGTAGACAAACTCTTGACAAGTATCATTAATTATATTAATAAATGGCTAGGTAAAATAGTGTTAAGAACTATATATATATATAATTAATAATATCAATATCATTCTTAATGAAGGCAATTTAATCTGATTCTATTTTGCTGATAAATTCATATAGAGTGACAGACTTGGAAAGAAGATAGCTGAAGGCTGATTCTTGGCAATGTCCTATAATATGATGATATATCAATTAAAATAAGAATTCTAAAACCAAATATTGAGCAATTACCATTACAAGCGTGCAATTAGAAAAAAACCTCCAAAAGTTTGATTCTTGACAAGACCCAACTTTTATACCAATTCTCAACAAGAACTCACCACTGTTTACTAAGATGATTTTACCTTTAATCTAGGCTATATCTTATCAACAAATATTATTCCAGACAAACCTGAGAGATAGTGATCCAAATAACTATGATGACTTATTCCTATAGTCATCCTCAACAAGATTGCACTTTTACATAAATTACTTAAGACTGGTTAGATTCAAGGCAATGATAAGATGTTTTGATAATTACCATATTATAGTACTACCTGGACTAGGGAACTTAAGACTTCAACCCAGTGCCTCACTAATAATTATAAAGCCTAGATTCCCCTTCCCTTCAACTAAACATACAATTTCCTCTCTAACCTACTGCCATTGCTGCTCTTAAGCCTTAATTATTTTACATAAGTTAAGTCTTGACCTAAGACTATACATAAAAGATAAATGAAATCTTCTAGCTAGAACTAGCTAGACAATAACCTACCAAAGAAGAAGAACCTAGGTACTAGTCTCCATAAAATGACCACTTCTAGACCTTAAAGCCTACAAGCAAGAATTTCCATAGAAGTTTCACATTGGTGCTCACTACAGGGGTAGTAGTAATGAAAGAACAAGAAGACAACAGACACTCAAGATGTACCATGAATACCAATATGATGCCCTTGAGGACTAGCTTGCTAAGATGGCTGTCTTTGACACTCTCAGAAACATGGACCCCAAGTATAACTTCTCCAAGGACATGGGAGAACTCTTTCCCAAGGTAGGAAACTTAAGAGATCTCAAATACAACTTTGTAAAATCAAATATCAACAACCCTGATGAGGTGCCACCGCCTAGCAATATTGATTTACTGTTCTCCTGTTATGTGGAACCTCTTCAAACCAAGGAAGCCTATACAGAAGCCTTAGAGGAAGTTAAGTGGAACTGTCAATAACACCACTGACCCATATTTGCTGTACTTGGTAAAGACCCCACTGGAGAAGGAATCAATGTCATCCAGGCAAGATTGAACCTCACCCCAGAACAGGTGCATGCTGGTATTGATACCAAAACTAAGCTTAGAAAAATGATATCCAACTATTTACATTTTGGGTTATCTCGTACTGCCCATACCTTAGCTTGGTATAATTTTGAACTTAGATATGTCATCAAAAAACAGTTGTGCCTACAACATAATGTAGCCTCCTTTAAAGATTCAGTCCTCTAAAATATGGTACTTTTTACAAACTGCTCTGTCCAGGTTAATGAAAGGGTATTTGAAGTGACCCAAACCTAAGACCACAATATGGGGAATCTAGATCTAACTATTCAGGAGCACCTGCTCCATGAACTAGGCAGCAAAGTTTTCAGTGAGGAATGGAATCAAGTGGTGAATAAGAGGTTGGACTTCCTTCAAAATGGCCTCATGGCTACTGAAAAGGCAAGATTTCTCCTTGACTCCTGTATAAGTTGTGAACTCCAGAAGATGAGTTTTAGCCTGGAATCCATTAGTAAAAGACTAGGTATCCTTATGGCTAAAAAGTAAAGTGCCTGTCGCATCATAGATCTTGATCCTGAAGACTCCAAGGGCAAGGACACGTCTAATGCTGAACTAGCTGAGATGCTCAAACCCTTCCAAGACCAACTGGATGAACTCAAGAGATAATCTAGAGCCCACCAAGCTGAGACTGCTGAGATCACTCTGGAATTCCTCAAGTGAAAAGTAGTGTAGATAACCTTGCTTTTTACAATAACATAGAGGCTATTGGCCACATTGAGACTATCATTTCTCTTAGAAAGGAAGTATAAGAGCTTAAAGACAGATTAGTTCACCAAGAGGAGTCCCACCAGTTTCAGAAATCTCAAAACTCACAAAGACTACGCTACTTGGAACAGCTATCCCAATCCACTACAATCCCCACTATTGCCCTAAGCAACAGTTAAGAATCTTACTACACCCTTAAGGAACTTTTAGTAAAGAAGCTTAGCAAAGTATAGAAGGTCAAGAAAGCAAGAAAGAGAAAACCCAAAAAGAACAATTTACTTTGCTAATAGTTTTTATGTTCCTGTTGACTGTGAATAGAGAATTTGGAGAGTCTCAGTGAAGATGAGCAGCCTAAATTACCAAGGTCTTATGTCACTGGCAATGCAGACTTCACTAATGAATCCTTCTACCATACTACTAGTCAGGAATTACTTGCTGTGACAAGATCACAACAGCAAATATCCCAGGAAAACCAATTGGAAGATAATAAAGAGGTTGTAAAACCCTATACTCACAAGTTGTTGTAGTTAAAAAAAGTATCATCCAATATGGGCAATGAAGACCTGCCTGATACATTATCCAATCATGGCTTCATAATGTTCCCTTTGGATAAACTGGCTAAACTCAGTCCTTCTTTGGCTAAAGACTCATGAAGTTATTTGATTAATTTACAAAAACTGAACACATCTTTTCTACACCAAATGGCTCAACCTGCTCTTATATTTATTTATGGGTAAACAAGGTTAAGGCCAAAGCAGTTGTTAATTCAGGACCACCTGGAAACATAATCTCCACTAGGCTCATGAAGAAGATCAAACTAGCCTGGGACATAGAGTGTGATAAGAATTTTGGCACAGCAGGGAAGGAAGTCACCACTGCCTTAGGAGCCTATAGTGCTCTACCTCTCCAAATTGGCAGCATGCAAATGATTGCACCAGCTATCTTACTAGATAGTTATGGTTATGACATCCTCCTAGAACCTCTCTTTGGTACAGCACTTAGCCACAACCAATTTTGAACAAGGAACATTCACCATTATGGGACATACAGTCCCCATGTTTAATAAAATTGGATCAGATATCTTAAAGGGACAGACTACCAAAATTATATATGATAGTAGTGTAATACCAGTTCACTATACCAAGGAAGCTGTAAAGGATAATTCTCTGCCAGAAGATACTAGTTGCCATTAAGAATCCATATAAGGAGTCATAAACCAGTAAAGATCCCAGCATACTCTCAGAAGATCATCTCCACTGGACTAACCTTGTAGCTACCTCCTGGAACACATGGACATCTGGTAAATACCAAGTTTGAAACTCTCAAGGAGCCATGGGTAGCCCCTGGACTGGTGTTCAGCACTAAAAAACTATTAGAGGTCATACTAGGGAACCTCACTGACTGTACTATAGATATAAAAAGGAGCCAAATAGGATTTCTAAATATTGTAGCAGATACAGAGATACTAGATATGAAACCCTGTGGAAAGTAAGCAGACATGGGTCTTGAGGATTATCCTGAGCAATCAGTATGTGCTTTATCCATAGAGATCAGTTGATTGGTAAATCCTTGGAAGACCAAAAGAAATCTATAAAACTCTTTAAAGAGTTTGATCACATATTCTCCAAGAATGAATATGATCTAGGAGTTGTTAAGGATGTACTACACAACATTGACAATAAGGACAATCCAGCCATCAAGAACAGGCCAATAAGAAGGTCACAATCTGGTGACACAGAAGTTAATCAAGAGATTAACAATTTACTTGAAGCCAGACTAAACAGGCCCTCTAAATTACCATGGTTGTCACCAATACTTATAGTTAAGAAAAAGGATGGAACAAACTGGGTATTGAAAGATTACAGATGTCTAAAAGAGATAGCTAGAAAGACTTTTATCCTTTAATTAGCATATCAGACCCAATAGATAGGTTAGGCAGAGGAAAGTAATCTTGTCCTATGGACTAAGTGAGCAGTTATTGGCAAACAAACTTGCCTGAGGAGGAACAGCAAAAAGCGGCCATCATAACACCTCAAGGACTTTTCCATCCTATCAGAATGCTTCAAGGCCTATGAATTGCACCAGCCACATCACAGAGAACCTTATACAACATACTATCAGATCTAAAGATGTCCTGTGTATTGGTATATCTGGACGACATGAATGTATTCTCCAAGACTTTCAGTGAACAGCTAGATCATCTAAGAGAGGTATTCCATAGGCTATACAAAAAATTTTGAAGTTGAAGGCTAAGAAATGCCACTTGTTCAGGAAACAATTGGAATACCTTGGTTATATCATAAATCAGGAAGGCCTAACCACAGGAGAGCAAACCGGAAGCCACAAAGAATATGGCCAAGCAAAAAAATATAAAGGGACAACCAAGTGTTTTTAGGGATGATAGGTTATCACCAAAGATTCATACCCAACTTTTCACAACTGACCAGGTCTTTTTTTCATCCCCTCAAATGAAATCTGCATTTACTAGGTAATGAAGAATGTACCAAAGCCTTCAACTCATTGAAGATGAAACTAATGACTGATTTAATACTAATGTATTCAGGTCTTGATAAAAAGTCCATAGTAAAAACCAACGCCTCTTTAACAGCTATAGGTGGAGTTTTATCCCAGAATAATGATCAAGGAGAAGTACATCCAATTGCCTACTGCTCTAAGATACTCAACCAAGCTGAGAGAAACTACACTGTAACTGAACCTGAATGGTTGGCAGTGATTTATTTCTATCAGCAATTTAGGGTATATCTACACAGATTAGTTTCAGAGTAGTCACTGATCATTCCTCTCTTTGGTGGTTGAAAAACCTGAAGGATTCAGAAGGAAGATTAGCTATATGGGCTATAAAACTTCAAGCCTATGATTACACCATAGAACATAGAACTGGCTTGAAGTATCAGAATGCTGATGGATTATCAAGGTTGCCTACTATTCATGCTTTTATACCAGAAGCAGATAGACTTTATGGCCTGATAAATCAACTTGGGTAGTGAATAAAGAATTTCTAAAGATCAAACAGATCCTAGTCAAACTATCTGAAGATACTACCTATCAAAAGGGAAAACTGTATAAGGAGTTAGATGGTAGGTCCTATATCTTTGTAGGACCATCCAACAGACCTGAAGTAATAAAAGCAGCACATCTACTCACCAAGCATAGAGGCCTACTCAAGACTATGGAACAAATAAAAAAAGATTTTTAATGGGAAAGCATCAGCTTTGATGTTACAGAATCTATAAATTATTGTTTAGTTTGTCAGTCAGAAGTTATATTTAAACTTTCAACTTTCTATGAATTAGTTAAGCCTGGATTTGCATGGCACACTATGTCTATGGATATAATAGGACCACTCTCACTAAGCACTGTTGATGTAAAGTACATAATAGTGGACATAGATCACCTCACTAAGTGTGTAGAAGCTTGAGAAGTAAAGTACTTAGGGACAAGAACTATAGCCAGATTTGTACAAGAACAGGTAATAGATAGACATGGCTGTCCCCAATTCTTATTAACTGACAACGCCACCAACTTCATGGGTAGATTCTTACCTAAGTTAGACTATCTGATGGGAATCCAAGGAGTGTTGACCACTTAATACTATCCCAAATCTAATGGTACTTTAGAAAGGGTCAACGCCACTCTAGAAAGGAACTTAAGGAAGCTAGCAGTAGATAAGTCTAGCAATTGGAATATCATTTTCAATCAGCTGTCTTTACTTAAAATATAAGCTAATTCTCCTACGCTAAACATACTCCTTCCCAAATACTATCTGGCCAACAATTAGCCTTACCACCATTGTTATACACCTTAATTAAGGAGTTTCATACCCTAAGCTATTACAATCGCCTAAAACAACTGCATAAACTCTAGTAAATCTGCAAATAGAGGCCTACTCCAATCTATTGTTACAAAAGATAAAGGCTCACAATAAAGCCGTCCTGTCTAGACATCCTTTAGGATCCTTTTCTGTAAGATAACAAGTAATTTTTTACCACAAAAGAGGATTTGGAAGGATCACAAGTTATTCGCCCTCTAGAATGGACCTATGGAGGTCATAGAGCAAACCGGAGAATTAAATAATACTCTAAAGGAAATCTATTCTGGACAACTTGTTAATAGATTACATGCTAACTATGTAAGACTAATACTAGTGTAGGAATCAAACAAAAAGATTAAAAGAAAAGCAAGAAGCAGATGAAAAATTTTATTGAGTCCTTCTTTGTTGATGTCTATTTCTCTCTTGCTCCTGAGCATTTATTTCCTCCTGACAGAAGTTGATAGCTTGATTAGTCACTACCCTCTGTTGGTTCTATTGCTGCAGAATTGAGCACGCACCCTTGAATCCATCTCTTACTGGTATTCCTTCCTCTGTCTCTTCACAAAGACAGGCTTCCCAATCCAATTGGCAACAAGTAAAAGCTACCACAGTTGTTTCACTTAACTAATATTGGCAGACAGAAGTAGACAGGAGGGAGAATTTAGCTAGGAGAAGAACAATATTGTTCTCTTGAAGGGCCAACTAATAATGGTTCTGCACCACCAAGAAGCAACTAGCAATAATTAAACAATCCATGGCAAAATGCTCCATACACTGGCATGGACCCCACAAATCAGAAGGAGAAAAATCCATCAAAGGAATGACAACTCGCCACAAGCCAGGCAAATCTCCATCTAAAGTACAAGGCTGTGTACTAATATGGAAGATAGCGCAACCTAGGGTACACATTGCTACCATAGCAAAATGATAATGCTCAAGTGCCAAGAACTGAAGAGCCACTGTAGTCAGGCTGGTAATGCAACTAGTTCTATTGTGACAAGCATGGTTACCCAAATCCACAATAGAATAACAATAGAAGTTTTCTCCCATACCCTAAAGATGGAACACTGATTCCATGAAAGGAAAAAATTTCCAACTAGTAGCATAATCAGAAGCGCCAAGGACATCAGGAACCTCCAACTAAGACATCTCATCAAACAATGTTTGACAGAAATCCTCAGTCAGCACCTCAGGATCTTGAGGAATTATAAAGAGGTTGAGCCTCTCTCCAAGCCTTTGGCTAAAAAACTTGTTAACCTTGCTAAGGAGGAACCTAAACTCAGCACACTGATCCTCATGGCGGAATACAAGAGGGACAATAGGACCCTCTCCCCTCATCAGAGCCCTATTATCATAATGGAAGAGGAATTACACCTCTTCTATGACAATATGCTGTTCCAGGTCAAGAAGATCATCCTCTAATAATTACCACTGAAAAATAGGAGTAAAAGTACAGTTCCTCTCAGTGTTGTTGGTATTAACCCCAGCACCTCCAGTTGGGCAGCTTACAAGCTCACAAGTGGCTACAGCCCAGACCTTGTCCAGAACATCATGGTGACTGGCCCACATAATTAAATGAGTGTTGTTATTAACTATGTCAAAACAACCCCGTTTTTCCACAGAAATCTTAGTATTTGAATAACTGAGGGCTTAAGTAAATATGGGAACACAGAATTTACACCAAAATTGTTGGTCTCATCCTCTTGGATAAAACATGGAATACAAGATACAAATTTTTAATATTGTATAAATTTCCATATGGATTTGAGTTTCATTAGTAAGAAAGTTATGATGAGAAACTCTTCAAAGATACTCTGTAACTATAAATCTTCACCCCATTGATTTATCATGAAGGGAGATATGAAAAATTTATAGGCTATACTTCTGCCTATTTCTACATATTATGATCAGCCTATGTGACTATAATTAACAGTACAATAATGGCTGAGACACAGGCAATAATTCAATCCTTTGTTCTAAATTACTAATAAGGATTAAGTAATCCAACTAATTGATCCAACATATAATTAACCCTTAAATAGAGGCCAGTACTTGCCATATATCCACACATAGACAAATCCTTGGCAAGAACCTCTGATTAAATATAGAATTAGCTTGGCCTATATAATACTAACAACTATATACAATTGGTTGATGATTTTTATAATTCTTATTGAAGGCAATTAAATCTGATGCTATTTTACTAATAGATTAATATAGAGTGACACACTTGGCAAGAACATAGCCAATTATCTGTTCTAGGCAACAACCTATAATCTAAAGAAATACTGATTAAAATAGGACATCCTTCAACCAAATCTTTAATAGTTACCATTACAAGCGCACACTTGACAAGGAACCTTGAAGAGTTTGATTCTTGGCAAGACCCAAATTATATTCCAATTTTTGACAAGAACTCAGTCCTATTTACTAGGTCAATTTTGCCTTTATTCTAGGCTATATCTTATCAACAGATACTATTCCATTCATATATAAAAGATGGCAATCAAATTAATTATGATGGCTTATTCTTATAAGCATCATCAATAAGATAACACCTGAACACAAAATACTCACAACTTATCAAATTCAATATTATGATTATATGATTTGATAATTACTTATTTATAGTACTACCAGGACTAGGGCACTTAAGGCTTAAGCCCATCACCTCACTAATATTTCCAAAGCCTAGATTCCCCTTCCCTTCAACTAAATAATTACCCCTTTTTTCCCCAAAATAAATATACAATTTTCTCTCTCTTGTACTGCCATTGATGCTTTCCTAACCTTACTTCTTTAATAGAGTTAAGTCTTGACCTAAGACTATATATGGATATATGCAAAATATCCTAGCTAGAGCTAGCTAAACAAGAATTTACCACAGAAGAAGAACCTAGGTGCTTGTCTCCATCCTAGTGACCATCTCCAGACCTTACCTGATAGCTAGCATCTATGTGGAAGTTTCAAAGTCATTATAAAGCTAAATGTTATGCTATTGTATGTTAATTTCCAATGTATTATAGAAAATTATATTATTGTTTGTCAATAGAATAAATATATCTATAGCCTGTAATTTAGAGGATTCAGCCTAGTTTGAATTCTGAATTTTTGGTTTTTTTTAGACTTATATCAGATTGTTACTAGGCAAAGAAATCTAGGCTCTTAAACTGAATCAAATTTATAATAATTTTAGTCTAGAAGGTTTTGTACTACTTTAAGTACTTATTAGTTTGGTTTGGACAGCATGGTATTTCTCCAAATAGGGTACAAATCTAAGGAAGTGAGCCTGTAGTGACCAATTTCTTGTTTTGTACAATCATAGCTAATTCACACAAAAATTGACTATTACTTGAATTCTTGTCTACTTATCACTTAATTTAAGTGGAATGATTAAACAGCTAGCAATTATTACTAATAGCTGGTTTATAAATTAAATAAATATCTAAAATTCTAATAACACTTTTTTCTTTTTGAAAAGTTCATGTTTTAATAAAATATACAGTTTTTAATTTCAAAGCTAATTTTAGCAACACTAACCAGTTGATTATAGAATTTTTACCAAAGCCTTGCTACAATTGCTAAACTAGTTATTCTTATTAAACTTAGATTGCATTATTGTAGTGATTTCCACCAGCTATCCACTTAACCCCACCACAAAACACTTCCCCCCTCCACTCATCTGACTTATTTAGATTTTTGTTGATGACTTTCATCATAATAGTAGAGATAAATATAATACTTAATAGATAATATTGAGAAAAGGGGGCGAGCTATAAAAGATATAGTTAAACTTATATTGTTGTAAGATATTCTGGATCTTCTTGCCCGGTAATATTCCCTTTCTAGACTTTTATCACTCCTCACCTTCTCCCCTTCATCATTAAACAAACTAATTATCCATCACTCTCTTATATCCCTCCCCTTTTTACACCCCTTATACTTATTATCCCTTCCTACTATCACCTTTATAAATTGTTTCAAACTTTTTCCCACCAAGATAGTAATTTAACTCAACAATAGACCTAACTTCTAACCCTAAAGCTATCATTATCAGCATATACTAAGGAGAGGAAATTAACCTCATCTAATTTGTCCTGAATAGAGTGAAGAAAATTTGGAAGCACTATCTTACATGAATAGGAGAGGTGATTAATATTCTAAGGTGTTAAAAGATCAAAAGGGATGTTAAGTTGATATTAGATTTTGGTTTTTGGTAGTATATTTACTATAATGTCTGTTGATATTATTCTCTAGTTGAATTTGATTTTTTTATAATTGAATTTTGTTGTAAGTATAGTAAGTACAGCCACCATGACATCATCTTTTCACTGATTTATTTATAAAATTAAGTACAATTTTGTTTGAACTTAGTTTTTCTAAGGTGGCAACTTCTAAGCCAAATACTAGGTACCACTAAAACCTCTAATATGCACTTAAAAATGGAAAACAAAACTTACAATATGTGTGAAAATTTAAGAAGCAATTTTCTGCAGCCTTAATTTGTTGTCCTTAACTAGACTAGGTTAAGTAAGATCAACATAGTACTTTGGGCCCTCCACTATCCTACTAACTAAAATAAGGATCTATTCCTATTAAAGGTCTTATATAATCTCCTTTGTAAAAAGCAGATATATAGTATTGTAGTTGATAATAGACTTTGTTTACACTGATATAAATTAATTTTGTATTAACTATTATCACTATTGCAAAACTCTTTACCTTCTACAAGTTTTTTAACTGTGTAGCTTAACTTAATCAATTAGTTTGAAATAACAAAAATAAGTAATATATAACCAAAATTAATCTTGTTAGAGAATATTAGGAGAATATAATACCCCTAGACAATGTAGCTGAAGATGTCAGATCCATATATAGTAGATCAATGGTTTCAGGATATCTGTAGGGGAAGACAACCAGGCAGCCAGAATCCTGTAAGATAAAAAAGAAGCCTTTAAAAGTTTAATAAATGGTACTAGGGAGAACCTGGAAACGTTAGTAAGTTAGTAGCAGGGAAGCAAGGGCCAATAATAGGTTGATTGTCAAGAGAGACCTAAGGGGCCAAGAACATCACCCCTGATGAAACCTAATATGAGGAGGATAGATAGATTGGGAGTTAGTAATAATGCTAATTATTTTTGCTGTCTTAATGGGCAGTTGTCATATCAGGCAGTGAATCCAAACAAGTTTAAAAGATTGAAAGGGATCTGATCTGAATTTCAGCTCACTTTTGCACTAAACGCGAATTTTTCTAGCCAACATTTGATAATTTTACATTAGCACTCCCAGTATTTTGAAAAGATTTTATCACTAATTTTGTGTAATTAGTGAACAGTTTTATCAGATTAATGAATCAATTCATAATACATTGCTCAAAAAATACAATCTTGATTTATTCAAATTAGCTTAAGGCTATAAAGCAAGAATTTTCGACCAGCCAATGGATCTAAGTGCTAATGAAATTTCAGTCAATAAAATCTCTCTAAGCATTTCTTAAGCAGGATGAACAGAATTTTAAAAAGTTTGTTAAAGTTTTAATTCAATTTACAGAGTATAAATTTAAATTTGCTTGACTATATCAATTTTATATGCAATAAACCTAAAAGATTTACAATGAACAATAAGGAACAGTAGGAAATTGTTGATTTCCATATAAAAAACAATTTCCTAATAGATTCACTGATCAAATAGAAGAAGATGCTTTTAGAAAAAGAGCAGCAAACTTCCTGGTAGACCCAAAGACCAGAAAATGAGGTTTAAAAAGAATAGATTTGTTTCTTTGCGTTTTTTTACAGAACAGAATGATAAATTCAGAGACTTCTAAATTGAGAAAATGCATGATGAGTTACATCATGTTTGTTGTGATCCTATGCATGCTGAAATTAAGATTTTTTGCCATGGTATAACCAAGGAACATATCAATAATATAATCAATGATTGTGAGGTATATATTGTCAAATACATTATAGCAACCTGTCCTGTGATCTGTCCCAACATAGCAGAGAGACCTTGTGAAAAAAATTTGGCTGACTTGGTAGATTTCTTCTACTATAAGGTCAAAATAAAGTTTATAGCTTTATCTTTGTAATGGTTGATTTGTTTCCAAAATTTGCTTTTACAATATCTCTAGAAGACAAGTCTACTAAGTCTATTCATCACTCATTTTAAACTATTTTAGGGACCTGCAGACCTCCACTTATTCTTCATACTGATAACAGAAAGTAGTTTTTCAATACTATAGTGGCTGGCCTTTGTGATAAATTCGATGTCAAACATATTAGAGGTTAAGCTTGTTGTCCCTGGGTTCAGGGCCAGTTTGAAAGTCCTAAACAAACTCTAAAAACAAACTTAGTGCTACTCTAAGATTTTGTTGTCTTGGTAAGAGATAGATAGAGATTTTGGAAGATGTTGGCTATTTCTAGAACAAGCTCAAACACAAGATCACAAAAGATGATAATTTTGAAATGTTTTTTGGTAAAATATAAAAGAAAGTTTTTCTCTTGATAGAGTACAAGAACTTGTTGATAATGTTCCTGATGAAGCAGTTGGTATTGATTCAACTATTTGTGAAGGTGAACCAGCACAATTAATTAGTGATTTTGATGATGAAGATGACAATTTTGAAGATGACAAAGTCTTAGATGAGCCAGCTGCCCTTACTTTACAGGAATAATTATCAAAATCATTTAAAAGACTTTCTAAGGCTATAATAAATTTAAGTAAACCAGAAGACAGAATAGCTTCCAGAAGCATATGGCAAAATGACAAGATGTAATTTTCAGTGTGTAAGATAGTTTACCTTTTACCTTATTCTGAAATTACACTAAAACTTGTAAAAGAGCATTAATTAATTATTAACCAACCATATATATTGTGAGCAAGGTTATAGAGTACAATCTTGTACTTCTTACACCATATGAAGATCCTGACATAGAGCTAAAAAATAATAGTACAACTTGTCTACTAATGTGAAGGATTTCCAAAAAGAAGAAGAGTAATTTTAGTAAAAAAACAGTTTAATATGATAAGGTTTTATTTACTCTAGTTTTACTTAAATTTTTTAGTCTATCTGGTCAAGAGTTAAATGTTTCTTCTTAGTTTAGCTGATACAAATTCATTTGAAAAATAAAATAAAAATTAAAAAATAAGTTAAAAAAAGAGACTTTCTTTGATTAGGGTTGGCTTTAGTTTTATATCTGGGTCCAGAATAAGTTTTAATTCTTGGTTTGGAAATTGCATGGGTTTTGGGTTGGTTAATATAATGGTTTATGAGCTGTGCCAGTAGAAAATATGGCGCCAAAATATCTGGATCATAACCAGCCTTGCAAGGTAAGCACAAAACCTCTGTCATACAGTTATAACTAAGGAGTGATTCTGGAGTCTTTCTTAGTGTATAGATCCTGTCTAGTACTTTAACATTAACCATATTTTTCTCAATAGAACCAATAATATTAAGAGCTTCTTTAAAGAAAACATGGTCCCCATAAATTTTCATAAACAGAGAATCAATTGCACAGACATGTTCATCTGTAAAAGAAACAAACCAATATCACAGAACATAATAGCTCCTAAACTCACAGCCATGTATAAATGTGCATTTCTGAGTTGAGGCTCTGTACAAACCAAAAATTTCATAAATGTCTTCATTGCAGTGTTGTCACTATATTTTGCATCACTATACCATCCTTTATTGGGCTTTATAGCAGGCCTAGATCAAGCTCAAACTACATCCTATTTAAGCGGTTTTTCCTTTTAACATCCAGACCTTTTATTTTATATAATGTAGTAAGGCAATTGTATTCTTTGTGTAGGAAATGAGGAGTATGGTAATAATGTACAGGGATCTGTTATAAAAAAAGAGTCTATCCACTCTTTTGTTTTTATAAAACTATCATGGTTCCAGGACTTAGTAAAAAGATCAATTAATTTACCATAAAAGGTATTGTTGGTATAGGGGGCAATGTTTTTGAGACCATTGCAGGGAGCAGTGTCATGACAAACAGATTTAGCTAGTGTTGGGCTTTCTACTTGATTTCAAAATGGCATTGTTTTGGTTTCTTAAATGGTGTCAACCAAAACTCCAAGAATGTCAGACATGGTAACTCTAGATGGTGCCACAGGGAAAGAAGGCTCCTCAGATTCTTTAGCTGGCCAGATAAATACCAGACCTTTAGTGAGTAGTTCTTTAATTTTATCTATATAAAATCAAGATCTAATTAAGATGATGAAAAGGTTTACCATATAATGGACAAACCAATCTGGCATCAAGAGCAGGCTGATCCACAATCCAATACATTCCATAAAATGTCTTCAGCATTTCACTAAGTTTAACCTCATCAGGGGTAGTAAGTATTAGTTTGGTGTGTCCAAAAGTTTTCTTTGATTGCTTTCTTAGGGTAGCTCCTCCAACTACTGACTTGTTGATGGCTTTATTAGAAATTTCTTTCTTGGGATTTTTGCCAACTTGGTCTTCTGGCTGACCAATAGGTTTTCCAGCAGATATGGCAATAGGTTTTTCAGCATAATGGGGTACAACTAACTCAGGGATTGGGCTGAACTCAGGTGCATTCAGTTCAGTATCATCATCTATTCCCTGAATAGTAAGAGTTGCACCTTTTTTGGTTGTTCTCAATATGGCATTGTTCCCAAAGATTTTTGCAACAGCCCACAAAGGACAGAATATATCCTCTTGGGCTTCCTAGTCAAGTTTTTTGATACCATGCCAGTCCTTTTTATAATTTACTAGATTATTGTTGCTTTTTTCTTTAATACTTTCTCTAATTAAATCAAGCTTGTCTTTTTATTCTTTGACTAATTGAAAATCCTTGTTACAGCTATTGAAGATATTTTTAATTGAATCACTTATTGTATAATTTTAACACTTAATAAGAGTTTGGAGCCAACCTCTATATTCTTTTTCCATCTACTTTTGTGTGAATGATAAAAAACAATTAATTTGGTTTTACCATTTTAATATTAACAATATCATTAAGTAAACTTAATTATGATTCCCATCTGATCAATTATAGTTGGGTATTCTTTTTATATTACTTTAGAAATATGATTTTACAGCGCTATTTTCTTTTGATCTAAAACAAAGAGACTACATGAAGAAAGATACAATTTTTTTTCATTTAAAATCTAAAGTTTGATGTATTCTTTTAAGGAAAAAAACCTAATTAACAAAGCTTAATGATCATATCATCTTTTTTTAAAAAGTCTACCTAAACTCTCAAAGTGTTTTCAGATGGTATGTCTAAGTCAAAATGATTTGTTTCGTTTTGATTAAATTTTTGAATAGTTATAATGATAGTTATATAAATTAAATCACAAGATTAAATTTAATAAGAAAAGTTATCTTTACTTATGTACTTTGCAAAAAAGCAAAAAAATACTGTAGATATTAGCACGAATTTAAAGCAGACAAGTGCTCCAGGTTTGCACACTTGTCTGCTACAAGATTTTTCTGATATTTGCAACAAATTCGTTTCTCTTTACTGATTAGGAGCTAATTTATAGTTGTTTATCAGGTCTAATAGAATCAATTAACAATATCTCAAATAATTTTGTTGTGTTATTGGTTAAATTGTTGCATGAATCTAAGTGATTATCACTTATGATTAGCTGAAAGACCTTCAAAATCAATCTTCAATTGGTCTTTATTTAAAAATTTGGAATTGATTTTTAAGATAAACCAAATCTCCAAATTTTGAGCAGGTTTATATTTCAGCACTCTGTTGTAATTGTTGCTGAACCACTAACATATAAACCTGCTAAAATCTGGAAATCTGTATTCATCTTTAAAATTAAATTCAAATTTTAATAAGTAAAACTTAATTGAAGATTGGTTTCTGAAGGTGTTTCAGCTAAGTATAGTAATAATTGCTCAGAATTTATCCAATAACTAGAAACCTCAGGCTTGTTGTGTGAAGGCTTTTTCAATCCTCCAAGAGAAATATTAAGAAATTAGATACAAAAATGTATACCAAAACGGAAAAATCATGTTGCAAGTACTGTGCCAGTATGGCTACTATAGTTTAGTCATGGTTAAGATAGAAAAGTAAAATTTAGACTTGCCAAGACCAATCAACGGCAGAGAAAAGAAACCTCCATAAACAATAGATAAGTTGTCTAAAGACAACAAGCAGCTTCTAGCTGCTCCTTGGAGGGCCTTTGCCAATATAATAGGTAAAGGGTTTAAATCATAAAAGAAAAGGGTAGGAGATTTCAATGATTGAGGTTATAAATAGCTTTGGTGAAGTTATTTAAAAACTTGAAGAAGAAAATAAAAAAAAAAGGTCAAATAATATAAGAGGATAAAGAAAATACAGAAAGTCAATAAAAAACAAGAGGAAGAGAAGGTTACAGAAAAGCTAGTTCCCAGTGCAGGAAAATAACCTACTCTTAAACAAGGAAAGGAAATCTCCAAAGAAGATCAGAATGAGGATTATACTGTAAGTGCTCCTCCTTCCAAAGAGAGTTTGTTTTGCCAATTAAGGTAATGATTCTGTCATTCTCAGGTCTTCTTTCTCTGCCTTGTCTAATTATAGTGAGTATTCTATTGCTGAGCCTAAAGATACTGAAGAAGATCCTTAACAGCAATATTCAGAGCTAACAACAATTTTTGAGGACATGTGTGCACAGACCTTAAGTAATCCGTTTAATTATTCCATTTTAACCAAAAGATTGGTTGTTAAGAGTAAGATTATTTAAGTTCAAGTTTATTAATTCTATTAGATAAACAAAGTGGGGGTGGGATTGTGAATGCTGATAAGATAGGTTATCTGTTTATAGAAAAGGAATTCCTTCTTGAATTAAGAAGCTGCATTACAGAATCAGCTAATCTAATATAAGACCAAATAGAAGTTGGAATACTTGAGTGAGTAAATATCAATATAAGTCTTTTGTGGAGTGGTGCAATACTGAAATTTAGACAAAAATAGACTGGCAAGATGATGCATATACTAATTACAAGAAGGAAGTGGATAATTTGGTCATAAAGGAACTGGCAACTGGATACACTTTATTGAAATGTTTCAAAAAACATCTAGCTTCTTGAAACATAGCTGCTTCTTGAAATATGTTACAGACACTGAGTTATCTGTAAGTTATGGTCACACCCTAAGCTTTATCAATGAAACAATTAATGACATATCTTTCTCCATTAAAATTATATGTCTTTAATCCCTCATGCAAGGGCATTGATCCCAGATTTAGCTGCAAGTTGGTCAACTGATGGCCATGTTGAATCATACATAGAATTTCAAAGTAAAGTGTATTTTGACTTTACAAGAAAATTTAAGGAACAATTCATGGTTTTCTCATATTGTGTGGTTAATTGAAATGTTTGAGTCTATTATTTTATGATTATGGGCCAAAATATCTTGTTTAAGTTGGGTGCCCATCCATCTAAGAAGATCATAAGTGATATGCTAGCCAAATCTTTTATAATAATTTATGGTCTTAAAGCCTACAACCCAACAATACTAGATGAATTTTAAAAGCAAAGAAAAACCCTGGTCAATGCGCTTGTATTGGTAGGCATTTATGGGTTATATTTGGTGCCTGAACAAATCCTAAGAGTTGACTGGAAGATAAACCTCCCACTGGTTGATTACTTGGATGCCTTTATTCCTCAACGTCTATGTAGCTTATTTAATTTTCCAGGATCTCAAGTTTCTATCTAATGCTTTAAAGCCTAAAGAATGATAATAAACTTAGTTTTTTACAGCACAACTTTTTTTGGTTTTTCTGAAACATTTTTTTGTAGAGAACTTTATGATTAATAATTTTGAAAAAACTTTGGTTATAGATAACAAGTTTATATCACTGTAGAAAACAACTTTGAGATTTCCTGGGATAGGGTCACAGATAATGAGATTCTATGTTGTGAATTTTTACCAACTCCTCCTGGTCCTTATTCATGTAATCTATCAGATTATTCTTCTTTTCTTCTGTTAATTCTTCAATATACTTGTGGAAGCGCTCTTCAGGCTCTTCTTCTATCATTTTGTTCCTTCAAGGCTCTCAGAATCTTGTGATTTTTCATCTCTTCCAATAATGTACTTGCGTCTGGTGTGGTACTCATTTTATTTAATCAAAGATAATATAAACCAAATCATTTAATAGATATCAAAATAATGTATTCACTAAGACAATTAAATTATTTCAATTTATTTTAAATTTGTGAAAA
>CAOJZF010000313.1:0-17602 GCA_948465475.1 Thalpophila matura
ACTGGTTTACGGACAACGCCTTGTCACGTCTGTACAACCAGAATCCCAAAGGACAGGAAGGGTTAGACCCTAACTGGGCCTTGTTGGTGATGAAAAAACCTGAAGTGGAGTAACCAAAAGGGACTTCACCACAGACCATCAACATGGTAGCCAAAAACTGTCACCAGTTTATCAATAAATAAAGTACCTTACACTGAGTCCTTGAAAACAAATTGACAGTCCCATACGTTCCAACTACCCAAAGAGTTGACACTATCCTTTGTTACCACCAACTACTTGGTCACACTAAATCTCGCAACTTATTTGAATATATGAAGACCAAATCTTGGTGAAACTCAATGGTAAAAGATATTGAAGGAGTCATAAAACAATGTGAACTTTGCAAACAATACGGCCAAAGCAAAACACCCCCCAAACCAAATATTCTAATCTCATTCATCAAACCGTTCAAAGCGTGGGCCCTGGACATTGTTGGTCCAATGCTATTGACAGGACTTGACCCAAAGAAGTTTATCATAACCTCCATTTACTACACTACTCAATGGCTGGTGGCACAGGCAGTCAAACACCACACTGGTGACAATGTCTGGCGGTTTATAGGTAGGGAGATAGTGGCTTGTTTTGGAACCCCCAAGTTCCTCATTACAAACAGTGGACAAGAATTGGTTAACCCCAAGATGAAGGTCTACCTAGGACTCAAGGGGATCCAACATACAGTCAACACACCATACCACCCACAAGCCAACGGACAAGTCAAACAATTAAACAGATCCCTCATCAAAATCATCTCTAAACTCACTAAGGACTCACCCACTACCTGGGCCCAACAACTTCCTTTGGCTCTAACCTTCTGCTAATCAAGGGTCAGCCAAGGTACCAGCAAAAGCCCTTTCAAACTAGTCTTTGGTAAGAAACTAGAATTAACTTATTGGGGCACCTCAGTGCAATTAGAAATCCCCAACAACCTACCCAACCCTACCTTGGAAACCTTACAGCTAATCTGGGAAAACCAAGAAGCCCGGGAGCGCAAATGGGTTAGAGACACCCAGATTGAAGTATGAAAACAACTTGAACAGGGCATTGAGGTATGGGTTCTCAACCGGGACAAAGGTAAGTTACAGCCAGAAAATATTGGCCCATTTGTCATTATGAAGGTCAACTCCAAGTACAACACCTACAATGTCCGGTCCAACATCAAACCCCATTATATCACCACTCTACACCACAACCAGCTCAGGTTAGCCTCATCAAGAAAAGCCCAACAGGAGTCAAGACAATCCCGCCACCAATCAACAGCTGATCCAGTATAAAGCCTGTTAAGACCCCCAATAGATCACAACCCTTGTTACCCATCATGCTGTAATGGGCAACTCTTTAGGTGAGCATGATGTTGCAATCTCAATTATTTCAATCAACCTCACCAATTTGAAACTGCTCCATTCTTTGTAACTGGCCAAAAGGATCCATCTTTAATGATCCTCCTCCCTAATCAAGCCCAACTGTCACATAGACATAGTCAACCACACCCATCCAAGGCAGGACACCTTTTTCTTGTTTTTCTAATAAAATACTTTTACAAGAATATCATTCAAACTATAGCAATCTTATTATTTCATATTACTTTAACATTATATTTTCCAAGAATCCTAATCAAAACTCCTGATTCAATATAATACTTATAAGTTAGACCAATATATTGGAACCAGTATCTTGAAAACCAATATTCCAGTGACCAGAATCTTGGAAAACCAATATCTCGGACTATATAGTAAAAACCAACACCTCAGAACGCAAATCTTGGATTCTACATCTTGGAAACCAAAAAAAAAAAGTTATATAAAATTTAAAAAAAGAATATTTTTTAGAAAAATAAAGTAGTTTCTGGTTCAGAGTTTTGTAAGGATTCCATTTCTGGGCTTTTTTTTACTTTCTAAAAATGTAAAGAGCCCTAAAAAATAGACCAAGCTTTCTTACTATTAAAAACTATCATTACATTTTTTCTTGAAAATGACTATGTTTCACAGTATAAAGTAAAAAAATTTACTTAATGAAGATGTAGAAATTAAGTCAGAAGTCAATAGCACTTCAATTATTTATAAAAAATGAGCTTTATAAATATACTATTTCAACCAAAAAAAAGGATAAAAAACATTATTTTATCAAAGCACTTGCAATACCAAGTAGGTGCTCATAGAGAGCATCCTTCTTGATAGGGACAACAAGTGCTTTTCTAGCCCTATTGGCTCTTGCAAGGGACATTTGATTATGGGTAATCAGATTAAGGTGGCCATGCTCCTCATTGAGTTAAAGCTCACAAGTATTCTGCTGATTCTTAAGCTTCTTGACCAGCTTGTTGATGGCAGGCTTCTTCACAGCGACAAAATCCTAGAAATAAGAATTCCAAGACTCCAAAGAGCAGGTGGTCTTCATAAGCCCATCCTTGGCCTGGGCATAGACATTCCACTTTACCTTGTTGATAGTCCAACTGCATCGGACGTTTGCCTTACCTATCCACTGGGTCTCAAAGTAGTCAATGAAACCCTTGAACTGGTCTATGCGTGCAACCATATAATCAGACTCTAGAAAGGCCTGGTACACTGATGAGACTCTCCAGGGGGAAGCTAGAGCCAAGGCAGCAAAGCAGACAAAGTTCTTCTTGCACTCAAAGGTGGTATCCAAGAGAAAGAGAGAATTGAGGGCCTTAAAGCGCTTGTGGTTCTTGTTGAGGGCCTGCCAAAAGTGGAAGAAGCAGCTAGGAGGGGTAACATTGAAGACTACTTGGAAGGCCTGGGCCTGGGCGGCTTTAAAGTCCACAGGTAGCTTAAAGTTTATACCCAGAGTCTTCAGGGTCCTCAACATCTGTTGAGCCAGTCTTATTGGGGCTCTTCTTGATGGCTTGAATTATCTGCTGCCCTTTGACAGTCCTGGCATAGTTTCTCTGCTTGGGGTGATTGCATCTTGCTCTGCACAGATTTCATCCATTTTAGCCTTGATCTTCAGGAGGTCAAGTTATAGGCACTTTCCTTCTGACTGGTCATCAGGACATATACCATAGGGATGACAGTATTCCAAAACTGCCCAAAGATGACCCATAGTTGCTTGATCATAGATGTGGCAGATGAAAAGGTACTGTTAGCCAATCACTGGTCACAGGTAAGAGGGCGAACTAGGTCTTCCTTGGTGGCAAAACAGATAGAACAACCCTTGGCCCTAACAGGATTTCAAACAGGAGGTAGGTCTTCCCATCTAAAGTGAGCTTTTGGGCATCATCCATGGCAAGTTCATCAAGGTTTTTGGTGCTCTTTCCTAATTATTTGACCTTGTTGTTAAGCTTGGATATATATCTCCCAAGCTGTTTCAAAGAGCTGTCCTTCTAAAGCTGCTCAGGCAAGAGGTTCTTTAAGGCAATAGTGGCAGTCTCAGAAGCATCTCAATGCTTATTAGTAGCTTGGGTCTGGACCAGGAACCACTTTAGCATCTGGCCACATATATCATCAGGCTTACTATAGTTATGGGGGGCGTCTGGTTTTTACTTTTCAAACTGCTCAAATCCAAAGGTGGTAATTTGAGCGGGGCATTTAACAGTATTGCACTGCCACTGACAATAGGCCAAGTCCTTAGTAGTGTCCTCACATGTGTAGGCGTACCCATTATGATAGAAGCTCACATTAGACTTCATACTCACCATTGGGAAATCTGTTTTAAGTGGATTGGGAAAATTAAATTCCCCACCAATTTTGAAAACATTGGTAGCCTGAAAGGGATCCCAAAGAGAAGGATTTTTAGTCTTTTTAGAGGAGGTGTGGGCAGACTTTTCAGACTTCTCAGGCTCACTATCAGAACTAATACTAGAAGAAGGAAATTCAGGAAGTTTTTCCTTAGATATATTTTCTAAAAAAATGTTATTAATATTTTAAAAGGACTTACTATATAAAGTTTGGGGGTAGTTTTCTGGGCTGCCCTAGCTACTCTGACTAATCTTTTCTTGGCTAGGCATGCTCTTTTCTTTAAGGATGTTTCCCCAGGGAAGTCTTTATCAGAGTCCTCATAGTAGCCAAAGGAGTGCTCAGTGATATTAGAGACATATCTAATGACATTAACACTGGCCTCAGAAATACTATCTGAGTCAGTACTGCGCCACTCAGCAGCATGGTCAGGGGCAATAGTCTTCTCCTTAAGAATCTTAGGAGTAGATCCCTTGGCCTTCTTGGAGGGGGGTTAGGAGGTTGAAGCCTTTGAATTGGCCTTGCTACCAGTGTTTTTAGCTTGAGATCTTTTGGTAGGCATATTTCCAGAAAATTAAGTATATTATTAGTAAGGTTTTAGGTAATTTAGTTAAAAAAAAAAATAAAACAAAAATAGGAAGGATAAACTATAATAAAGATAACTAAAATCACCATATGAACTATATTATGTATAGAAACTTAGTACCCAAATCCAATATAATGGTAAAAGAGATTTGGTAATTAAAAAACAATATGTTTTAATAGTGTGTTGTAGCCTTAACTATAACCAACACCCTAAGTCTTAAACCAATTCTAGTAGATATTGATAAACCGTAACACAGTGTAAAATTAAGCTATGGTCTTGATTGAGGTGTTGTTAGAATAAAAAATAAAATAAGGGGGAGCTAATTATGGAAAAATTGACCTACTAACATATTTTTTTAGTTTTTTAAATGGTTTTAATGTTTTTTTTTATTAACAACCTCTTAATTCAAGTTAATTCTCAAGATATAGGAGTAAAAGATGTTGGAATAGGTCAGATATATACACAACACGGTTAATTAAGCCTAGTTCATTGATAGCATATTTTATCCTGGCCAAATACACTATTCATGATTTAAGATTTGGTTTTCCAAGATTAGGTTATCATAGTTAGTTAAAATCATTCACTATTAACTTGGAGTTAGCCATGTTTAGTTTATCAATCTGTAAAACTCATTTTAAGCCAGGAATAGAGTACCTAGCTTAATAGAATAAACAGTTTTCTATTCTTTTGATTAAGAATGAGTCATCAATTATCTAATCTATATAAAAGTTTTATTAAGCTCAATTAGAAAGATATAGTAAAAATTGGAATTATTGCTGTTGTTCTTAAAAGCTAGAGTGTTATTAATAATTTCTGAGATTGAACATTACAAAATTTGATTTTCCATAATTTGGAATTTAGCTTAATTTGATAGTTGGACTCCTAATGAAACGCACTTAATTAATCTAATTTTTTAATTACATACTTTAGTTTTTTTAAGAATCTGGTTTTGAGATGCTTATTCCAATATGTTGTTATATATTTATTAGTAAAAAAACATTTAACTTTCAATGTTGTTAGTAAAAATGTTTGACATATTTTTAATATTGTAATCAATATCTTGGAACATATCCAAGATATTGGTTCCAAGATTTGGTAATCCAAGATATTGGTCTATCCCATACTTATGGGTATGAAAATATTATATGTAATATTATAGCGTTTGATGGATGAAGTTCTAGAAGATTTTTAACTTTTGTGTGCTGTTGTTTACATCAACAATATCACTATCTTAAGTCCAACCTTAAAAAAGCATGATATAGATGTCAATTGGGTTTTATAAGCTAAGTAAGGCTATCAAGTTAAATGTAGATAGATGTTTATTTTTAAGTTTCAGTCAAAGTTTAAAGCCCCATTGTTGGTAGAGAAGGAACATTACTTAGTACAGTAAAGGTAGAAGTAATAGCAAAGTTGAAAGCTCCAGGAACCACTACAGATGTTAGATTTTTTTAGGATGATTTTTACGTAAGTTTATTTTTATTTGTTTGACATAACCTAAAAAACTATAGAAAATGATAAGAGGAAAGACAAAAAAATAAAAATGAGAAAATTACATCAAATAGCTTTTTAAAAGCTTAATAGATGCTTGATAAAAAACTGGTGTTTATTTTCTCAGATATCACTTAGACAAATTTTTTATTGAAACAGATGCATCTATTATTGGGATTTCATCCGTACTTACTTAAGTATAAGATAAGGTTGATGGAAAGATACATTTACCTGTCAGTTATGCTTAAAGATCATTAAAAGGAGCCAAACATAGCTATAGTAATAAAGAGAATGAGATGGTTGACTTTAAATTGGGAAGTCAAACACTTCAGACTATAAATATTTGAATTGCCTTCCAAAATCATAACAGACCATGGACCTTTAAGGGTATTAAAAATCGAACCACAGCTAATAGGAAGATTGTTGAGGTGAGTAAATTACAAAAAAGAAAATAAATTTAAAAGTGTAATTAATAGCTAGGTACAACACAATAACAAATTTACTAAGTCAATAATTTACAAGTAAGCAAGATGATAGTAGAAAAAAGTTAAGGATAAATTGAAATTAAAAACTCAACAAGAGTTATGTTTAACCAAAGTAAATAAGGAGATCAGTTGGCCAGTTATAATAAGTAGAAACTGTTCATCTAAAATTGACAAACCTCTTCAATTATGTTAAAAATAATTTTGGCCAACAATGTTCAAGAAATTTTTATTTTAATAAGTAAATGTGATGTATAGATGTAGTTATTGAGGCTTTAGGTTTTTGTCCATTGAAAACAATAGTAGCTATTTATTGTTTTCAGTTTGTGTCTATGGGTACAGTTTAGTTAATACTAAAAAATAAGGAGGGTATAGTAAGATATGTATACTTTGTTTTTGCTGTTGATCATTTTATAAAATTAATCTAAGTCTAAAAATGTAGCATGATGCATCATTGAGCATTATGGATCTAATTTAAATGATATTATTTACAGACATGGTTGTCCTGTCTAAACCAAGACCAATGGTGGTAAACTGCATTTTTAAATTAGGTCCATCAATTATTTCACCAACATGAAATTAACCATTTGTCTATGTAACCATACCATCCAGAGTCTAATTGACTTACAGAAAGATTTTATAGAACAATTAGAGGAATTTTGGGCTAGTTTTGTTAAGATCAGTTCAGGATTTAGAGGAGCTATCCAGGTAGCAGTATCAGCTTATCTAATTTTATCTCATTGAAGAACTGGCTATTTTCTGTCCATGACAACATATGGTAGAGAACCATTGTTGCCTCATAAAAACAGTTATGTCAAGTTCAAATACATAGAAAAAATGTTCACAAAAAATTCATAGTCACACTGTAAATAGGATTAAAAACTTTTTGATCAAGCAACATAGAACATTGAAGTTATCTTTATATGTAATGAAAAATCATTATTGCAGGTAGATTGGTAGGAAATCTATTGATAAATTAGAAAATAAATTGTAATGGTTCAATATTAGGAGAAGACTGAAAGATTGTTGTGGCCAACATCTGTAGGTTGGTTACATAGTCAACAGTGGCCACTAACCAAGCAAAGTCCCACTTCTAAGGGTCCTCCTAGTTAGGGATCATATATGATATGATATCATCTCTCTCCTCTTCTGCCAAGGCTGTAATGTACATATGCTTATTCTTTGATGCTGCCTCAACAAAATCATTGCAGGCTTGTGTGATCATTCTATCTACTACAGCGTTGAGAATGTAGTCATATCCTGAACCTCCTGCTAAATGGTTGGTATTGTTCATGATTGAGTTTGTTTTGGTATAAATAATTAAGAAAATATGTAAAATTATGTCTTAAAAGTATCAAATATGTGTTATACGCACCAGGTTAATTTAATTTTCTGAACTTAACTTATTTGTATCTCTTTTCTCTCTTTGCTCAGGATTTTTGGCATGTTCCAATCTCTCTTTATCTGTTCCTTTGTGCTTGTCTTTCCAGGAAACCTTTAATTGATCCTCCTTTTCCCTAAAATTCTTTATATTTTCTTCCATTTGACCCCTTTGGTCTAAATGTCTTGTCCTGCGTCCCCCCACCCTTGGCACTACAATTTCTGATTAGCTACTGGGGTCCTGCCTGCAACAATACCATTGCTATATGTGGCCAAGTAGACTCATGTTCATCCTGATTTTCCACTGAATCTTTTTGAGAACTGGGGTTGTGGTTGGTCAAACTTCATGACCAGATGGCTAGTTTAATACTCTAAGTAATAGTGGGCCTGGTTCTTGTCCTGTAATCAGTGCCAGTCCGTACCAGTTGATGAAACTCCCCATGTTAGCTTTATTCATTTGACAGACATCCATACATACCAGCTCCCTGGTCTTAAACACTCCTTCAGGAGTCCCTTTAACTCTTCTTTTACTGAAGTCCCTCTTCATCCTCCTTTGGTATCCCAAATTCTTCTCTATAACCAACTTGTACAGCATAAGCATTTGCCTCACGTGGTTCTTGACCGCTTATAATCCTTATCCATCTTGTATGTGATGTATTTCAGTTCTTTGGTTGTAACTGATTCCCTTTTTATATAAAATTTTAAATGGCTAATGGCCCATTGCTCAATAAGGCACCATCCTATATGCTGAGTCCTCAATGTGTGCTAGAATTGAATCCCTTCTCCCAAAAATATGAGGTAAGGGTCTCAAATAATATTAGAACCAAAAGCTTTACCAAGTTCAGGGGAAGCCAATAGAGAATAGGGATCCTGGAAGAAGCTAAGTGGATAGGTAGAAAGAACATGGCAATTTTACCCATTATATGTAGCAGGGCATAATTCCAGATTTGAACATTATTAGAAACCTTCAGGACATCCAGGAGATAAGTAAGAGCCAAGGGGAGCATCTTGCTGTAAGCAGGAGTATTAGATGAAGATTTTGGAAGATTACAATTATATAAGGTTAGGTAACCAACTTAAAGTAGAATGTAACTTTTTAAAATATCCATGTTTATTAATATAGTAATCAAGAATATGAAAATTCCTAACAAGGGAGAAGTACAATAGGGGCATAAAAAGGTCTCAAATTGTGGGCTTTGGGGGAAGAGAGGTCATGAGAATAAAAGGGGAAGGTGACCACAAAAAGAATAGGGTATCTAATTAATTAAGGGTGGATGGCCACCATTGATATTTAAAAATGGGGAAACAAAGGTGTGGAGTTTATCTGACTAAAGTTGGTTAGGATCTACGGGTTGCCCATGATGACATAGATAATCTAATGAGGATTGTAGTCTATTGAGACCATGAAAATTCCATGGATTTTAGATTGAGGCGCCCTATTGATAGATTATAGGAGTAGCTTAATCTCATGGTGGATTAAGGAAGAATATAGTATCTTGGAGCTGGTGAGGTCTTCTTCACTACTTTTTGTATAAACTTAAATCTTGAAACTTGTTCCTTGGGGTTCCAAGTATAGCATGTCTTCTTTGTGTCCCATTTCCTAGCTTCACTAGCTCTTGAGTTCACAAGGTTAAGGAGTCATATACTTCCTGGACCTTAATTCTAGACACTGAAGCCTTTCTTTTGTGAGGATATGTTAAAGCCTTGACAATGTGTAAGGCTCATGTCTATGCTATATTTTTGTTTATCTTTTTTCTATGTAGTGCCTCTTTGATGGTCCAGATTAATTGCTTGGCTAGCCCATTACTCTCTGGGTGGTATGCTGCTGTCACACTGTATTATGTTCCAAACTCCTTGAAATGGCTCCTCATCCTTGTTGAGGTATATAGAGTTGTGCCATCTTTTTGGACCCAGTTAAGACACTCATGCTAATACAGTATATGTTCCTTAAAAAACCCTTGATTGCAATTGTGGTTTCTTGTTTGACTATCTTGATCTTGATCCACCTTGTAAATCTGTCAATTGCCACCAAAAGGATACCTTGAAGCCCATTTCCTAGCGTGAACTTCTCTGTGTCCATTGATAACATCTTGAACTGATATACTGATTTGATTGGCCTTAGGGGTTGTTGTTTTTCACTCCAGACTTTCAATTGCATATTGGGAACAATTCTACATAACAATTAACCTCCTGTCCCATCCCTTTCCTTCAATAATGGGCCTTCATAACTCCCAACATTTTGTTTTCCTTTTTTGTACCCGCTGTGGATTTGGTGTATCCTTCAATACACCTCTTTCCAGTCTTGTAGTCTGACTAAGATCAGCCCCTCCATCCCTTCTTCTATTTCTGGCAGGGACTAATCCTCTGTCACTACAAATGTCTAGTGTTCCAGTATCTCTTCCACTTGGTTCCTTTCCTTCACCCAATGTATGACTTTGACGTTGTGTCCCATCAGTATTCCGGTCTACTTCTGCATCTTTCTCTCTAGGAGAACCTTCCACAACAGCTTTTTAGTCCCATTGTAATTAGAAATGCCTATAAAATGGGTTCCGGATATAATTGGTCTGAAGTACTGTACTGAACAAATTAAAGCTAGGCTCTCTTTTCTTCCTCAGGATATTGTTTCTCTACTGATTTTGGGCCCAACTGGTGTATGCCACAAGTAGCTGTTCTCCCTGGTTTTCCTGAGTTAGAACCGCTCCTAGCCTGTTGCTTTGTGCAGTGGTCTTGATTTGGAATTTTTTTCTCTAATCTAATAACTACAGTACAGAAGCTTGGATCAGTTTCTCCTTCAATTTCTGTAAGCTATCCTCCTGCTCTGGTCCCCATTAAAAACTTTCTTTGACTTCCCCTTTTTCCCCAAGTCAGTGCTACTAGCAATTCTACACAATCTGGGATGAATTTTTGGTATAAATTGAGCCCTCCCAGAATCTCTTGTAATTCTGTTAAGAGGTTGGATTATTTGTAATTTTTTATTGCCTGGAATTTCTCTGTACTTGGCTTTATCCCTTTGGCCAACACTTTGTTCCCCAATACTAGTACCTGGGTTTTGCAACATACACATCTTTCCAGATTGACTTTGAGGTAAGCTCAAACCAGTTGTCTCATCACTTCATCCAGGTCCTTCAGTTGCTGTTCTATGTTGAGAAAGTACACAGTAATATTGCCAATGTACACTGCACACCCCTGGTCTGCATATCTCCAAACAAGTCATTTATAAGCCTCTGAAATACTGTTCTCAACGTCTTCATTCCATTGGTAACACCCTCTACTGGTACAACCCCTGGGGAGTGGTGAACATCATTACTTCCTTTGACTATTCATCTAACTGTAGCTGATGGTACCCCTTGGTTAAGTCCTTTGTCCTGAATACTATGGATCCCATCATTACTTTGAGTTGATCTTTAAACTGGTATATTAGTTATACAACATTTATGAGACCTTTGTTGATCTGCTTGAAGTTGATAAGCACTTGTAAGGACTTGTCCTTTTTCTGTATACTTACCATTGGTGCCTTATCTGGACTCATTAAGGGTTCAATCAGGTTTGCCTGTGCCCTTTTTCTAAATCAATCTCAATTGCTCTTGTCATGTCCAGGGTTATCCTTGGAGTGTACCCTTTTGCCAGGGCTAATCAAATTAGTTTAATTTGATATTTAAACTTGGGAAGCCCTACGTTGTATTTGCTCCTCAATACTAATGTGACCCATTTTTCTTTTGATTTTGCCATTTGGTCCTTCTGTAAGTTTTGTAGATGTTTTACCTGTTTATTAAAACTGATTGAAGGTACCAAAAACAATATTGTAAATATTCTTCATTAAACCTATATTCTTTGGTCCGGACCAAGCTCCCAACCTGCTCTTCTTTCTAGATGGTACAAGGCCCTTGTCCTTTATTGGTCAGGTTTACCAATATCATTTTCACTCCTGTAGCTACTTACACCATTATGTTTCCCTCCAGTGGTTTCCCTTTATACTGACGCAAACCAATATATTTTGTTTGGTTCTAGGCTATAGTGGTGCACATTGATTCCCAAGTCTCCCCTGGTGCCATCCAATAAGTGCACAAGCTATATACCTCTCTACCAATTTGTACCGCATTAGCTCCTGGGCTCTTAAACCTTTTTATGGGTTAAGCCTGTCCTCCCACTCTTAAGGAATTGGTTAAAAGGTCTATCTCTGCCCCACATTTCTTGACTTAGTTGACCCCTAACAAGATGTCAAAGTGAGATCCTTCCACAACCACTGCCAGTAATTTATTCTGATTTCCTTCTACCATATCACCTAGTCTCATAAATACCAGTCAATTCTTCTTGGTAGTTCCTTCCACCAACCCTAATACCAGTTCCACTCATGTATTAGCCACAAGACCTAATTGGTTGATACATTCCCTTGAAATAATGATCCCCAAGAATCCCATATTCACCACCGCTGTTACTGCTTGCCCCTCTACTTGTGCTGGTATAGTGACTGCTGCTTTACTTGTCAACATAAAGTTTTTCTTGTTTAACAATGCTTGAAATGCATGTTCCCAGTCCATTTTTTCTTCCTTTGGTGCATTAATAATTTTCTCTTATTTCCCTTAGTCACTGTAATTATCATTATGAAATTGTCTGTTATTATGGCTCTGGCCTCTTCTTCCTTGTGCCCTCCTTGCCTGCACCTACAAGTCACTTGCTGTTATCCAAATCTCTGCCTCTTGATACATATTTGGCATCTGGGACATTATTTTCCCAAAGAGAAAATTTCCCATCTGTAAGAAATTAGATAGTTTACTTACTAAGTTTGGAATGTGAATTTATTTTATATAAGCTCAATATAGGGTGATATCAATGGAAGATAGACTGGTATAATCAGGTGGGGAATAAGCCATTACTTAAGTCAGATTGAATTGAACATAAACATAATAAGAATTGCTTACATTGAGTCATCAAGATTAGAATCAGAAAGCCAAGATCAAGAGCTTTTTAATGAGCTACCTGCTGAGGGATTCCAGATAGTAGAAGTCTCAGAAAAATCAAATTAAAGTAGATTAGTAATCAAGACTGGGCTGAAAAGCTTAAAAGATTAAACAGAATGAAAAACATAAATGCTTGTGCACGCAATAAAATCCAAAGATGAATCACTGGAATTGAAGCTGATAAGAAAAGCAATTTAAATATGCCTATTATCATAGAATAGACCATGAAAATTATGATTAAAGATCTGGATGAAATTTAAAACAAAATTGGATGCCCACAGAGAATAGAATTTAAATGAAATCTAATGCATTATGATTGAAATAGTATTTTGATCCATGTATAATTATTATAACCCTAATGGAAGAATCAGATGTACAAACTGGATGAAAAGAAGCATTTACTGAAAAAGTTTATAATAGATGGTTTAGAACTAAAATAGAGAGATATAATTTATTTTAATAAAATTAATTATGTTTTTATATATTCAAATAATGGGTTTATTACATTAAGGTTACTCTTCCTGGATGACATTAAGAAAGATAGCTATTTTCTTGTACATCCTTACTAGCACCTTAGGCGAGGCATCCCCTAGGAACTGTTTGGTACTGCCATTCCTTTGAATACTTGGGTGTTTAAACTGAATAGGAGGTTAAGGTTTGGTAGTTTGTGTTCTGAAGTAAGGATTAAATGTCTGAGGAAATGAACAAATAGTGATAGTATTGGGTAAAACCCATGAGAAAATAGAGTCCCAACAAACTCAGAAGTTTACAATTAAATGGAGAGAACCTAGTTTTCTACACCATCAGCTACTTTTGGCTTGCTTTTACTAACTCCTTCTTGTTCTCCCCCCCTTTGGGATATTCTTGACAAATTTGTCCTTCTTTATTGCATTAGTAACATCTCTTTTTCTGGGTCCCTTTTTTTGCTATTAATCCCTGTTTTAATTATTTATTTTTTTTTCTCCTCATGGGACCCTCTGTTGCGTTGTCCACCATACTGGTTCCCTGGTTCCCCCTTGGAGACTCTTCTTCCTCCTAGGTGGCCTTTAGAGCTAACCTCTTGGTTTTATACCGTGTGTTTTGGGGTTCCAAATTGGTGTACCTTTGTACTTCTTTCAAGAAAGCTTCCCATGATAGACCCTTTTTATAGAGGTCTAGCTTACGCTGTTGTATTCCTTGCCAATAACCTTGCAGGAAAATCCTAATTGTCATCTTTGTATATACCTTGTTTTTTAAAAAATCATCAAAACTCTTAAATTCTTGATGAATAAATCCGTACATTCTTGTTTTCATGCTGTGTTTCCCTTTGGGCTGCCATATCTGCATAATCAGGTAACATTGGTTTGCACCACTTTTCTTTAGATACTTTTTTTGAAATCTTCCCAACCGTCTATTTTTTGTCAAGAAAATAGGGTATAACCCCTGATCCACATAATGTTTCAAACAATTTGATCCAGTGGGTGTCCAAAACGCGTTGATTTAATTGAACCAAGTTGATTTAAAAATCTGTGCCATTTTAATAAACTTGTGTTCTTATCAATTATCAGAGATAGAATATTAATATGTGATCTTTTATTAGAACTATATAAAAGACAGATATAAAAACAAGTATAGTTAGTTTTTCTTTTAAGAAGTCTCAATAGATACCTAAATATATATTTTTAAGCTAAAACTTTTAATATACTAGTAAAAATTTATCTTAATAGTTAAGAATAAAGGATCCAAATCATAGGCAACAAAACTTTAAGATATTAAAAAATTCAATACCTGTAATTTAATTTTACAGAAGAAACATTAAATAAGTGTCTTTGCTTTGTATATTATTAATATTTTTTTAAAAATAGATTTTTTTTTAACTTTTCTGGATACTATGACTTATCTAATTTTATTCTCTAAAAATAATTTTGCAAAATCTAATTTATATTTAAATTTGATTTTTTCTTTTTTCATTAGATAATTAAATAAAATCAATTTAACATTCTTTAAAAAAGTTAATATAATTTACAATTTTTTATTATAGTGAAATTACAATTATGTTGAAATGGTACAAATTTTTTAAATCAACGTGGTTTGGACACCTACCTTTGATCCTTGATGTATCTGGTAGACCAGTCATTTGCAATTTTAATGTCTTGATAAATTGATGAACCTTCTTGGAATCATGTTGGAAATATTCCAACTTTATTAGCATGCTCAACTTGACTCCAGTTGTTGGTGACCGCTCTGGACATAGTTCTCTATAGAGTTCCCCTGCTTTGGACTCCAATGTTATGGACAACACTTGTAGGGTGGTTACATGACTAATGGTGGCCGGTAACCAAGAAAATTACTACTCCTGAGGGTCCTCCTTGTTAGGAAGCATATATGATATGATATCTTCTCCCTCTTCTTCTGTCAAGGCTGTAATGTACATCTGTATATTCTTGGATGCTGCCTCAAGGAAATCATTGCAGGCTTGTTTTATTGTGATATCTACAACAGCATTTAGAATGGGGCTATACCCTGACTCTCCCTCTGAATGGTTGTTATTGTTCATGTTTGAGTTTGTTTTGTTTTAGAAAATTATGAAAAAATGTACAAATAATATATTTTAGTATAAAACATGTGTTATATGTCCAGGTTGATTTTAAATTTTGAGCCTAATTCCTTTAAAATATTTTCCTCTCTTTGCTCAGGATTTTTAGCAGGTTCTGATCTCTTCTTGTTTGTTTCTTTTTGCTTGTCCTTCCAGAACCTCCCTTAACTGATCCTCCTTTGCCCTATCATTCCTTTAATCTTCTTTCATTTAACCTGTTCAGTCCAAGTGTCTTGTCCCACTCCCAAACCCTTGTCAATATACAGATCTTAAGGAATACATATTTAATTAGATTGTACTATGTTAATTTATTGGTAAATCAAATATAAATTTGTACTTGATAGAATCTAAAACGGAGGAAATGTGTGTCACATTACAAAAGATAATCCACTGTTCCTGAATTACTTTCTTGAATAAACTCATCAAGTGTAAGAAATTCTTTTTCAAACTTGGGTACCTTTTTTCAATCAGGAAGTTGTAAAAGAGTTGGGGAGTTAGTGTAGGAAAGTGACTATTAATGGTAAAAAGTATCACCTGTTAAACTCTATTTAAGAAGCTTTTGTCATATGTTTAACTATGGTGAAAAATGGATTTAAAAAAGATCCACAGGTTAAGATATTTAATAAAATTTCCAAAAATAAAATGTCAATTTCTTGTAATTGTATATTCTATGTGAGAGTAGAATGGTCCACTAAGACTTACTTACTGAAATATATGTATAATTAACAGTATAATTTAATAAAATCTAATAGCTTATTAGATTCACACAAAGTATAGGTGTCTTATAGTACTCCTGAAGTGGAAATTTGGATGGGCTTTACTTGAAATTCAATCACATATTTTCATAGTAGGGTTGTTAGAGCCTCAGATAAAAGAATCTGAGAGCTGCAAGCCTAAAAGAAGCGTGGTGAGATGTCAATTAGTTTTTTGTTAAAATGTTTTCAATAAATAGTTGAGCTTAAATTATCATAATGATCAAGGCTGGCCAGGATGGAAAACTTTAGTGGTAAGAATATTGGCCAAAGAAAAGAAAGAAGGAGCTTTTTAACCTTTGAGAATCAAGACCTTTATTTGATAAATCACTTAATAAAAAGATTTTGGTAAGTGATTAAGTATTATAATCTTATTTCGTAGATATAAACAAATTCAATTGTTTATGTCTAGGAAAGATGACTCATTTAATTTCTTTTTCACATCCTCTATTGTAAGATGTAAAGAAGGATTATCTTTTATGAGCGTTAGGGTAAAAGTGATGAAATCTGAATACTAAGAGGTTTGCCATGAACATATTATGGATTCGACAGAAGAAGAGAAGAGGAATTGAATTGTTCGTATAAATATGGATGAGATACAATTATCAAATATTGACACTACTCAGATAACGCTATCTGCTAACCTTCACAAAGAAATAATTGTTTTGACTTCTACACCATTAAGCCTAATTTGGTAATGCTTTAATTTATGTTATGAGGAACAGCCTCAATAACTAACAATAAATCCTCTTGTGAAGATTATTTGGCACCATACAAGTATGTCTGAAAAGGGCCTTACCCTCCTTCCTCTTGTTTTTTATCCACACCAGTCTTGTCAAAGTTATCAAAGTTAACTGTAAATAGGGTTTTATTATAAACTTAACCCTTGCACAAATAGTGGTGGCTAAGAGCATCTAATTTTTATGAAAACAAGGGAAGATAAAGCTCTTATAGTAACACCCTGCACAGTCTTTTATAGTATATTATTTTGAATTTGGGTGGTCATTTGGCAGGGGGTCTAAAGGAAAAGTCTTCATTATTATGGATATTGTAGTCTGTAATTAAATTAAAGGGTGGGAAGGATCTGTCAGACATTTTTTCTCTCTTGGTCTTTCTGAGATTAGTTAAAACAATCCCATATTTATTTCATAATAGATTTTAACAGTCCTATCAAAGACCTTATACTCATCATCATCAACATATCATAAATCTTCCTCATCATCCACTCATTTATCTTCAACCTCTTTACTAGAAACAGACTCAATTTAATCTACTTTCTCAATACTGTTATCTTTCTTTTTTTTTGCTTATTTTTAATGTTAGCTCTTTTAGCCACATAGTCATTAGGTCATATTGAATGTTAGTTTGAGTTAATATTTTTCCTCACCGTCTTCTTTTTAATATTATTATTATTTAATTATTTTCTTCATATTTTTCATCTTCATCATCATCTTAATACTTGTCTACATCTTTAAAAATTTTGTCTTAATCAATATCTCTGTTATAAAATCTATTACTTTTTTTATTATGTTTTCTTTTTCTCTTTGAGGAAAACTTCAGTTGTTGCCGCTTTATTTAGGCTTGTTTTTTCTCTTTAGATTTTTTTATCTTGTCTTTATTATATTTTCACTTTCTTTTCCTCTTTTTATAGCAGAA